>OY821518.1:148545441-148681380 GCA_963682025.1 Cordilura impudica | reverse complement strand
AAAGAAAAATTAATTAAAAATTAAAATTAAAATATTAAAATTAAAAATTAAAAATTAAAAAATAAATATTAAAAATTAAAAATTAAAAATTAAAAATTAAAAATTAAAAATTAAAAAGTAAAAATTAAAAATTAAAAATTAAAAATTAAAAATTAAAAATTAAAAATTAAAAATTAAAAATTAAAAATTAAAAATTAAAAATTAAAAATTAAAAATTAAAAATTAAAATTAAAATTAAAATTAAAAATTAAAAATTAAAAATTAAAAATTAAAAATTTAAATTAAAAATTAAAAATTAAAAATTAAAAAATTAAAAATTAAAAATTAAAAATTAAAAATTAAAAATTAAAAATTAAAAATTAAAAATTAAAAATTAAAAATTAAAAATTAAAAATTAAAAATTAAAAATTAAAATTAAAAATTAAAAATTAAAAATTAAAAATTAAAAATTAAAAATTAAAAATTAAAAATTAAAAATTAAAAATTAAAAATTAAAAATTAAAAATTAAAAATTAAAAATTAAAAATTAAAAATTAAAAATTAAAAATTAAAAATTAAAAATTAAAAATTAAAAATTAAAAAATTAAAATTAAAAATTAAAAATTAAAATTAAAAATTAAAAATTAAAATTAAAAATTAAAAATTAAAAATTAAAATAAAAATTAAAAATTAAAAATTAAAAATTAAAAATTAAAAATTAAAAATTAAAAATTAAAAATTAAAAATTAAAAATTAAAAATTAAAATTAAAAATTTAAAAATTTAAAATTTAAAATTAAAATTTAAAATTTAAAATTAAAAATAAAAATTAAAAATTAAAAATTAAAAATTAAAAATTAAAAATTAAAAATTAAAAATTAAAATTAAAAATTAAAAATTCTAAATTCAAAATTCTAAATTAAAAATTCAAAATTCAAAATTCAATATTCAAAATTCAAAATTGAAAATTAAAATTAAAATTAAAAATAAAATTAAAAAATTAAAATTAAAATTAAAAATTAAAAATTAAAAATTAAAAATTAAAAATTAAAAATTAAAAATTAAAAATTAAAAATTAAAAATTAAAATTAAAAATTAAAATTAAAAATTAAAAATTAAAAATTAAAAATTAAAAATTAAAAATTAAAAAATTAAAAATTAAAATTAAAAATTAAAAATTAAAAATTAAAAATTAAAAATTAAAATTAAAAATAAAATAAAGACCAAAATTAAAAGTTAAAAATTTAAAATTACTAGCTAATTCAGATAAAAATATATTAAATTCGCTTTTTTTGATATTAATATCTCGAAATTTTTACCCAAGAATCAGTTGATTTTTTTCTTTTGAATTATCATGAATTATCGCAAAACTTTCTTATAGGGATCAAACTTTGGGTGTTATAATGCTGGCTGTGTTATATAATGAATTTCATTAGGGGTTTTCTACTCTAGTAAAAGAAAAACAATGCCATTTTTCAAATAGTAACTAATTCTTTCTATAGAAGACACGATCATTGTTTTTATAACAAGGAAATTATAATAGAAACTGGCCAACAAAAAACGCACACAGTAAAATTTTGGTTTAATTTTAAAACTTAACGGTTTTCATTGTAGACTATTTTGGAATTAAATTTAAAATTAATACCGAAATAGTTTATACGTAACACCAAAAAAAAAAATTTTGCGATTTTTTTAATGATTACTTGGAATAAAAATAACACCAAAACTTTAATTTAATTTTTCCATTTAAAAAAACAATTCCTGGTCGTTTACATGTAATACCGAAAATGGCATAAGAAGTAAGTCTCTCTTCATTTTATTACTTTAAGTTTTATTGTAATGCCTCAAAAGCATTAAAATTCTCTCGCATAATAATCTTATTCCTTCAAGTTTAAAAACAACACTTAAGAAGGTATTGAAAACATCTGTTTGTAAAAGAAACGCATAAAATAACATGAGCGTGCTTCCTTTGGTTTAGAAACAACACCTGAAAAGAATTAAAACTCCCTCTTTTCTTACAATTAATACCGATTACGGTATTAAGGTAATACATTTTAAAACCATGTGGTTTAATGGTATTCAAATAGCTTATTGATACAAAGAAAGAGCACAGGAAAAGTATGAAAAAATGAATGTGAAAGTGAAATGTTTTGGACAATTTTTTATTGTCAAAAGTTGTGAACCAGAAAGTGAGGAGTTCACTCCAAGTGGAATAATAAATTCAAGTAAGTACAAGCTAAGGGCAACAAAAATCTACATTGTGTCTGTCAATATATTAGGGTTATTTTTATGTTAACGGTATGGACCGAATTGCCCATAATATTCTTTTTAAATCCATTTAAGCCTAAATCAAATATTTTTCTATAAAGCTTTAGTTATAAACAAGGTAAATTTCAATATAGAAGGAAAAGAGCGGAAATTTAAAGATCGGGACGATGCAAAATTGAATTTAATGAGCTGCCAGGAAACATTGAAGGCACGCATCAAATATTGCACTGCAGAAGTAAACTTATTACAGGCCTTCCCCAAATTGTGTTTGATTTTTCATTGGTAATAAATTCTTAAAAAAGTTTAGTAAGCTCCTATTTACTTCACTATCTTTATCCTTATAGATTTTGTTCGATTTTAAGCTTCGCTATGATGAAATAAAACCAAATGAATCAAATGAAATTCAAAAATGTTACAGGTGAAGTAGCAAATGAGGCATTTTTAGTAGGTATTCGATCTGTATTTTCAGCCTTTTTATGTATTCAATATTGAATTTGACATAACATTGGCAAATTTTTTGTATTTTGTGACTAACTCAAGAGAATACTTATTAGCACCCGATGTTTAGTTTAAAAATAATTTTAATAAAAATAAACGAAAATTAGAAAATGTAATGAAATTTGTTTTATTTATTTTCAGAACCAAAATTGTACAAAAAGGGTGTTAATATTAGCCCTGTGGGGTATTGAAAATTACACTTATTCAAGAATACAATCCATTCCGGATGGTATTAATCCAATTCTTTTTTATTTTTAAAATAATACCATGTTTGGTGTAGAAATAATTCAATAGGTTATTTTATTAATGCTTGTTACGTATTATTTATATAATATTGTAGTTTAATTGTAATACCAAATAAGAATACAACGTAATAAATATTAGTATTATTTTAATGCCCTAAAAAAGAGAGTAAATATCAAATCTTTCTCACTGTCTCTCTTTATAATAATACTATACTGGAGTAAATTTAATCCTTTTTTGGATTTGTTATATATACACACCGGCTAGGTATTAAAATTAATCTAAAACTTTTTACTGTGCAATTAACTTTAAAATTAATTGGTATTCGAAATTAAAATTTCAGTACCGACAACAGTTTTAAAGTGGTAGCCGTACGCAATATTGGTTGTAATATTGAGTTTAAGATGCAGGTGGAGGGTATCAAAAATTTGGCCCAGCCGAATTTAACACTCTTATTTGTTTTTTTTTTTTTTAATATAAACACCTTCGCATGTATGTGATTAAATTTACATAATTTATTTATTAAGAAACTATGTTTAAACACTTACATCATAAATACATATGTATATGTTACAATTTACATAAATTATTTATTGCATATTAATTAATTATACATATATAAATGATTCGAATAAAATTTACATTTGGGTTCTTCTCTTCTTTTTAATTATTTCTCAGTTCTTATGAATTATCTTTTATTTAAAATCTGATAAGTTGTATTCCCTACACTATTTGCGATTAGGGTATAATGAGTTTGTAGTAATGTTTATATTATAATAATTTATTATTAAAGCTCTGTCCATTTATAATTTGATTTTAGGTTAAGAAATGGTTAAATCATAAGGCAATGTTATTAATTGACATTGTTACCCAGTTTCATATGGGATGTGAATATAATATAGGATTCAAAATTGGTTTTAAATAACGTCTCTTATATATCCTAAAGGCATTTACCGAATAATATTAGATATACACATTACATTACATTACATTACATTTAATTACATTACACTACATCCAATATTTTATATATTTAGGGAAACTGTGGACACTATGGCTGAAAAAGATTCTATATTGGTTACTTGTATACTAATGTCAAATCGTTGCAAACTCAATTCGAACGCATAGGAAGTTTGTAGTAGTGCTATATAAAGCGAACTAATATGGAAGAGTAATATTTGGCCTAGGGCTTAAATTGCATTTTTATAAATTCTGTGTCATACGTCGACATTATAAAAAGTCTACCTCACCCAAGCCAATAATAATCTTCTCGGGCAATTGATCAACTTTGCAACAGCGACTGCTTTTGTGACATTCTAACCGGAAAATGACAGCAGTGATAAGCATCATGAATTTATCTTGGAGCTGGTCCGATCCTTGACTATATTCGTTTGTGGAACATTGCGGTTAAACATACCTGATGACAACCAGAAAACACGATTTCAGGTTACGTGCATCCTCACAAAGAATTGTGTCGTTAATACAGGTGTGGGTGATTATTCATATATGAGTTTCTGCTGCAATAAAAGCCTGACAATCACGAATGGAAGTATTAATTAGTTGGAATATGGCAATCGAAAACTTTAAATCCTTTAAATCTGCTCAAATGTGTTCTCAGTATCTGTACATATCCAGCTTTGCAGAAGGACCGGGAATACCAAGAAAAAATTCATACTATGTGGACTGAATACATCTCTAGGTTCCACAATAACATAATTCTTGTACACCATTCAACAATCAATTTTTTTAATAATTTGACACTTTTTTACACGTTACGATTGATTTTGAATTGTTAAATTAAATATTCACGTTATATATAAATGTTTTCTTTATAACATTTTATTTATTTTTTTGACAGATACAATATAAATCAAAGAATTTGGTCTGGTTAATCATATTCTTATCTGTTTTGGTATTTACAACAGCAATTGATTCATAAAATTTTCTTTCGGTTAGAAATACCAAATGTAATTACAAATTTGTGTTTCTTTTGTTATAACCGAAAAATAATTCTTAATAGAAATTTTATGGTAGTACTCTAACCAATTATTTGTTACAATATCTGTTAAAATATTTTCGGTGTGAAATATGTTGGTATAATTGAATTAGTAGTTACAGTCGCCAATAATTAGGATTAAGACAT
Organism: Cordilura impudica; assembly: GCA_963682025.1. Taxonomy (NCBI): domain Eukaryota; kingdom Metazoa; phylum Arthropoda; class Insecta; order Diptera; family Scathophagidae; genus Cordilura; species Cordilura impudica. Next base: position 148,676,250 of record OY821518.1, on the reverse strand, counting down.
GTTAATCTTGGTTTTATTAGGTTGCTTCAATTAAATTTGGCAATTTGGCTAGACATTTGTATAAAGAATATGATTGGTAAACGGAACTAATTTTGTTGTTATAGATACCCTAAATTTAAATTAATTATATTTATACGGTAGATATAATAGAATATCTATTGTATTTTTAAAAATTAAGGAATCACAGTGAAAATTCGCATTACTTTAACAAATTTCTCTAGTTGCAACTGAATTCCAACCAATCTTTTTTCTGTGTGCAAGAACAAGGAAATTGAAGAATATCTTCTGTAAATGCATCGAATAATGAATACAGTCTGTGGAAAGCAACAAAATATTTGAAAAGACCTGCTAAGAGAATTATTCCAATAAAAGATTCTAATGACTCTTGGTGTAGAACAGATATTCAGAAAGCGATTCCATTTGCAAATCATTTGAAGAAAAGATTCAAACGTTTTTCGTTGAATTCAAATGAATCACATATAATAAATTTCTGGACTCTGCATGCCAAATGGATCTTTTTTCAATTGCTCACATTACTCAAACTGAAGTTAGTTCTGAAATAAATATGCTTAATAATCTAACCCATAAAAAAAGTTTTTATTAAATCTCCTTCTTTTCTTATGCATAAGAGTTTTGAATCTGCCCGTGACTGTGCGTGACTTTGCATGACTATTTTAAAATTAATCTTTGGTCACAACAAGTCTATGGACCAAGTTTCAGATTGATTGGATGAGGGGAAATGGGGTCTAATTCACTCCGTGACTGGGAGTGACTATGCGGGACTATCTTTAAGTTAATATTTGGTGACAAAAAGTCTATGGACATAGTTTCAGATCGATCGGCTGAGGGGAAATGGGGTTTAAATCACTCCGTGACTGTGCGTGACTATGCGTGACTGTTTGTGACTACCTTAAAATTAATATTTGCCCACAACAAGTCTACGGACAAAGTTTCAAATCGACCGGATAAGGGAAAGTGAGGTTTTAATCCCTCCGTGACTGTGCGTGTCTATGTCGAAGTTAATCTTTCTTTACAGCAGGTATATCGACCAAGTTTCATATTGATTGGATGAGGGAAAATCCGTTTTAAATCTCTCTGTGACTGTGCCTGACTGTGCTTGACTAAGTCAAGGTTAATCTTTTTTCACAGCAAGTGTATGGACCAAGTTTTAGATCGATCGGATGAGGGGAAATGACATTTAGATGACTCCGTGATTGTGCGTGACTATGCGTGACTATGCGTGACTGTGCGCGACTACCCCAAAATTAATCTGTAGTCACAACAAGACTATGGGCCAAGTTTCAGATCGATTGGATAGAGGGGAATGGAGTTGCCCCACGACAGACAGACAGAGAGTACGAGTTAAACGAATGAGTTTAATATACATATCTAAACCACCTGGCTATGAAAAAATGGATGCTTTAGTTACAAAGTCTCTACCGAAAAAAGGAGTAATTTTCCTGACATTAATCTTTAACTCAATCCTCAGATTACAGCATTTCCCTGTTCAATGGAAGTGTGCCGAAATTACAATGATCGTTAAACCGAACAAACCAGAAAACAAAGTTAGCTCTTATAGGCCAATAAGTGTACTGGCTATATTTTAAAAAATTTTCGAGAAGATTTTTCTTCGGAGATTGCTTTCAATTCTAGAAAAAAAAAAATCATCCCAGAGTATCAGTTTGGCTTCCGTCGTAAACACGGAACCCCGAGCAATGCCATAGAATAGTCAACATAATTACTAATGCATTAGAAAACAAAAAATACTGCTCAGCTATATTTTTATATATAAAGCAGGCTTTTGATCGTGTTTGGAACGCGGGATTGCTGTATAGACTGAAAAATTATCTTCCAGCTCCATTTTACCTTGTTCTTAGGGGCCAGTCTTATATACTATTTTTACCTCTGACATGGCTTGTGTTGATGGGATAACCATTGCAACTTACGCGCACGATACAGCATTTATATCCTCTAACAATTCAGCAACTGATACATCAAATTTAATTCAACATGAAATAGATAACTTACAAATATGGCTGACTAATGGAATATCAAAGTAAATTAGCAAAAATTTACAAATGTAACGTTTACTCTAAGACGAGGCGATTGTCCAAAAATAAATTCTAATGGTACACAAATTCCACAAAAAAGTAGTGTAAAATATTTGGGCATGTGTTTAGACAGAAAGTTAACATAGAAGGATCATGTGAAAGCCAAAGGAATTCAAGTTGCCAACAAATTGAAAAAATGTACTGGCTTCTTGGTCGAAAATCAGAATTGAGTTTGGAAAATAAAATTGTGCTTTACAAAACAATTTTGAAGCCTATACGGACTTAACTATAAAAAATTCAAAAATGCAAAAGAATTTGCAAGTTCACATAAGTGATGCAACGTGAAACACACACAAATCAACAAGGTGCAAGGAGTATACGATACAAAAACCGCGTTAGAAAACGACGTTCGTCAGAAGGGGAAGAAAAAGAAGACGCATACGATTCGTGTTAAAGCACCAAATCTGATCAGAGTTTTGCTTGTAAAAACAACCACAAAGAGAAGTTGCAAAGAGAAACACAAAAAAGTAGAAAAGAAATCGAAGTTGGACAGTCGGAAAAAAATTTTGAACAGTTGAAGCAAACAGCAACACAAGAAAAAAGTTGTGAACAGTTGAAAAAAGTTGAACAAGAACATAACAAAGTTGATAGTGTTTCAAATTCAGTTGATATAACCACTTTCCACGAACATAAAAAGTTGAAAGCAAAGTAGAAAAGATCAGAAAAGTTGAAAGAAAAATAAACGCAAAGAAAGACGGAAAGACTGTAGAAACGAAAAATGCAAAAATGGGTAATGACGACGGAAATATGTCAACAGAACAACAAAAACACAAATAATAAACGGTGACGATTTAACTAATGTTTTACGATTGTTAACGTTGAAGCTAGATCAACAACAAAGTCCGCCGGTGTCATTTGACTCACTTAGCCTTCCGGTGAAATTATGGTCCGAAAAATAGCGCCGAATTACATAAAAAATTAAGTGAACGCACCAAAAAAGACAGTGAAACATTTCACGAGTACGTCTTACAAATGAAGAAATTTACGGCTATGGGAAATGTTGACGAAAGATCAATTACTCGTTATGAAGTTGATGGCTTAAAAGTGAAAAAGAAATTAAATATTCGTTTTATGAAGCTACAAGACTAAAAGAACTCAAAGAAAAATATGATATTTTCGAAGCGGTGAAGAACAGTGAGAAAAATAACAAAAACGAAAAGTGGAACAATAACAAAAGTGCAAATAATAAGAATGAAAACAAAACAAACGAAGATGCAAGAATGAAAAAACCCATTGTTTTAATTGTGGCACGACTGATCATAACAAAACGCAATGCAAATCAGATGTAAAGTGTTTCAAATGTAATTTGCATGGGCATATTGCAAAAAATTGTAACGAAAACAATAAACAAGTAAACATTGTCAAGCAAGAAAAATGTTTGGAAGACATATCGATAAATAATGAAAATGTGATTGCTTTCGTTGATACAGGGTCGGATGTGTGCATTGTGCAAAAATATGTTTTGGAAAAATGCCTAAAAAACGTATATGTTGACAATAATTTTACGATGTTATAAGGACTTGGAAACAAGCCGGTGAAAACACGAGGCTCGTTTGTTGCAAAAGTGGTAATTCATGAACTAGAAGTCGATCAAAAATTCGTAGCGGTCGATAATAACGTGTTAAAACATTCGGGCGTAATCGGTAATGATTTCTTGGGCAAATTTGAATACACATATAAGGAAAAAGACTATAAGTTCATGCGCATAATAGAAATTGAAAATGAACAATTTGCAAACGTATATCAAATTTCCGAAAACGAAATAGACTTTGGTGCAGTGGCAGTGCAAATGAAAACGCGCCTTGAGAACATAATTGCAGAATACGACGATCAACAAGCAGAGCTCAAGTGTCCCGTTCAATTAAAAATAACAGTAGACAATGCGATTCAATTTCGACAATCACCGAATAGATTGCCAGTACATCAACAAGCAGCTGTGGAAGAACAAGAACAAGAATAGCTGCAAAAAGAGATCATACGCAAAACTACGTCTGACTACGCAAGTCGTGTAGTGGTTGCTGAAAAGAAAGTTGGGTCTAACCGTGTTTGTGTTGATTTCCGAAAATTGAAATCAATGGTACTCAAAGATGCTTTTCCTGTGCCATTAATCGACGAGGTGTTAGAAAAACCGCAAGAGGCGAAATATTTCACGATTATGGACTTAGAAAACGGTTTCTTTCATGTACCTCTTGAAGAAAGCATTAAGAAGTTTACAGCGTTTATGGTTAATAGTGGCGTTTATGAATTTAATCGTGCACCCTTTGGCTTTTGTAATTCGCCAGCAGCGTTTATACGATTTGTAACGTGCATCTTTCAAGAACTGATAAACGAAAATATATAAGGCATCGATAAATTACAAAAAATGTGAACGTTGGCATCAGAATACGGGTTGATCATCAGTGAAAAAAAAGTTCCTTTTTAAAAAGAATTGACTTCTTGGGTCATGCAGTCGAAAACTTTACGGTGAAATTGGTGTAAAAAAAAAGCGATACAAAAGCTCCCGATACCTAAAAGCCTAAAAGCGGTACAATCTTTTCTCGGATTGACTGGCTATTTTCGATCTATGTATGTATAGATCGACCGCTAACGCAGCTGTTAAAGAAAGATGTCGAATTTTCAATGAATGCAGAACTGGTGAAAGCTGTGCAGCAATTAAAATTACTGTTATGTAAAAAAAACCTGTACTTCAGCTTTACAACCGTAACGCAAAGACTAAATTGCACTCGGACGCATCTCAGTACGGCTGTACTATTGCAGCAAGTAGGCGATAGTCTCCACCCTGTACATTTTTGGAGCAAAAAGACTTCTGAAGCGGAAACGAAGTTATATCTTAGAGGTAAAGGCGGCATTTTTGGCGATGAAAAAATTTAGATAGATAGACCGTTAAGCTTTTAAACAAACAACAGCAAAAAAAAGAGGTTCCACGCGCAGTAACACAATGGATCTTTTACATGCAAGAATATGATTACGAAATAGTTAATCGAAATGGCGTCGCAATGAAATATGCAGACTTTTTGAGCAGATATCCGGAAGTTTTAATTATCAATTGCGAAATGACAGCGCGTATAAGAAAGTTGCAGAAACAAGATGACCACCTAATGGCAGTAGCTGAGATATTAAAAACGACGGCGTACAAAAATTACAAAATTAAAGGCGACTTTGTATACAAAAATCTAGTTGGCAACGATTTACTAGTAGTGCCAAGAGCGATGGAAACCGAAATCATCCGTGAGGCGCATGAAGTTGGTCACTTTGCAGCTCAAAAAACGATACACTCCATCCAACAAACATATTTATTCCGCATAAAGAACTGCGTAAAATGTATCATGCCACCAAGAAAAGTGGTAAGAAAGAAGGCGAACTACGTAGCATAGACAAAGGTGATCAGCCACTGCAGACGTTGCACGTTGATCATATCGGACCGATGGATTCAACTGCAAAAAGTATAAGTGCATCTTTTCTGCCATCGACGGCTTTACGACATTCGTATGGCTATTTCCGATAAAAACTACTTCAGCCGAAAATGTCATTAGTGGGATGGCGTTGTGGTCTAACAATTTTGGATATCCACATCGATTCGTTAGTAACCGAGGTACAGCATTCACGTCAAAGCTTTTGCTGATTTTTGCCATGAATACGGCATCAACCACGTTTTAACAACTACGGGCGTTCCAAGGGGGCAACCGCCAAATCGAAAGAGCCAATAGAGTTATCCTGTCGGTGTTATCGAAGCTGTCAGCAGACGACTCATCGAAGTGGTATAAGCACGTTAGTCAAGTGCAAAAGGCGATTAATTCAACAGTGCATAGTTCGACAAAACGACCACCGTTCGAACCCATGTTTAGCGTCAAGATTAAACTGAATAGCGGTAGCGAAGTGCTCGACATATTGCAAGAAGAATGGGTGTCAGCTTTTGAAGAAAATCGACAACAGAACCGACAAGATGCCAAGATGCAGATAGAAAAAGCGCAAGTCATGTACACGACAAATTACAACAAACGTCGCAAAGAAGAAATTGACTATGAACTGAATGATCTGGTAGCAATAAAGCGGATAAAATTTGTAGCTGGAAAGAAGTTGGCCAGTGAGTATTTGGGACCATATGGGGTGAGCAAAGTTAAGCGCAACGGACGGTATGACGTCGAAAAAGCAGCAGATTTTGACGGCCCGCACAAAGCCATGACCAGCAATGACAAGATGAAGCTGTGGAGGTACGTGACAGACAACGAAGACTTGTTGTGTAAACGTATTATCGATTGGTCATACAAACGATGTAACACTGTAGCGGCATATTGGTTTTGAGGTGTTTGAGATAGCACTGTTTTTTTTTTTTGGATAGATAGTTGATTCGAAGTCGTCACGGTATTAACTCGTGTGCTCGCTAGTAAGTCGCAGTAAACTTTACTTTTATCAAATCCTTTATTAATTTACACTTTAATTCTTAATTTAGATTTTAATGCCTTTAAATAAAACTTTATTAAAAATTTAAACGCGTATTAATTAGTTTATAATCTCACATTTATGTTTCGCATTTATGTAGGATTGGTGATCCAACTTTTAAGAGTAAATATGTGGTGCGCGACCTGGAAAATCAAGGGAATTTAAAAACTTAGTTCGAAAACTCACTTCTTCGTCTTCTTCTACCACAGTATCAATTGACTTCAATGAAAATTCTGGAAATTCCAATATTTTTTGCTGCTAAAAATTCCCTTTCGCTTAACCATTGCAAAGAGTCATGTAAGACAACTAATGCCACCTGTCAGAATTGTTTGTGATTATACTCAAGTACACTATTACATTAAAATTTAATACTATTGATATGAAAATTATATACAGGGAAAATTACATTTCGGATATATATCAACCCCAGCACCATATATCGGCTATAAGTTTTACCAAAACCTTTTCTTTTATTTAAATTTGGAACGATGTGAAGCCAATTCTGTCTATAAATAAGATTTTCAAAAAAGGCAACCGCAGCGCCATCTAACACAAACAAAAACAATTCGGAGCACCTCACAAACATATGGTTTGAATTTTATTATTATTACGGGAGCTACCACGACCATTTTCCGATCCGGCCCATTTCTACTTACATTAATAACAGATGACATCACCAATTTATTGTAGATCACCCTCTCAGATTACACGCAGTATCTGATAATCAATAATTACTTTGTATGGGAAGTGTTCCACCTATTATTTTCAGTACGTCTACTCACATTAATAACCTGTGGACTTGCACAAAGTATCGTTACTCTCCCTTTTTTATAACTCCAGATATATGCACTTTATACGAGAGGTGACTCGCCCACTTATCTGATGCCAACCATTTTCGTCACGTCTACTCATAGTAATAATATATGACCTCAAACAGATTTGCAAAGCTCTGCCTGTCATAGTACTCGAGACATATGATCTTGAATAATTACTTTGTATGGGAGATGACATGCATACTACTCCGATTTCACTCTAACATAAAGAACAAGTAAGAAAATTATAGTCGGTCTAGACCGACCATACGATACCCTATACCATGCGTTTAGAGGCCCTATCTCTCAGGCCCAACTAACTGGATATAGAAAATAAGCATAAACCAAATTTTAGTGGGAGTTTTATTAATTTTTTTGGCTGCAGATATGAAAAAGTTCATATCGGAAACTATATCTATATGGGAACTAGGCCCCAAAATGGACCGATCCTGACCATGTTTGGTAAAATCTCTGTATTTTGCAAAAATATATACAAACAAAATTTGAGAAGAATCAGTGCAATATTTTTGTTTTTTGATAGATTTAAGTGATGATCGGGAAGCAGCTCTATATGGGGCCTATGACTAAGAGTTGTCCAATAGGGATCATTTTTGGACTACTGATTAATGGATGTAATATATACATACAAACCCAATTTGACTAAGATTTGTATCATAATTTGGATCTTATGGCAATATATGTTGATGTCATAGGGGTCATTTGTATGGGGGCTAGGTCTGAACATGGACCGATTCTCACCGATTTCAATAGCGTTCATCCCATGGCCGATAAAAGATCAAATTTATTCATATTTGCGACCTGCAGTTTGATTACAAGCTTTACATGGACACACAGACGGACGGACGGACGGACGGACATCGTTAAATCGAACCAGATAGTGACTCTGATTTGATCGGTATAATTAAAGATGGGTGTAGGTCAAATATTTTTGGTTGTTACAAACAGCAAAGTCATTATACCCAAACCACATAGTGGTATAGGGTATAAAAATGACTAACAAGTTACTTATAATAATTGTTTTTTGATATGTTAAATTAAAACCAAATAAATGTAATTTTGTTATTTTATGAATTTTATTAACATGGATCAAATAGATGGATTATATATTAATTGTAAAAATTGTTGACACCGTGTACTTGTAAAAGGCATTGCTTAATAAAATTATAGATACAACAAAAATATGAGTTATTGTCAGATTCGATTCAATTAAAAAGAAAAATATGACTCACAAACAAAGCGGCCCACCTTTAAAGCACCAGCTTTCCAATATCCATGAAAAGCGGCCATAGCTTGACCATTAATGTCGTCACGGAAACCGCCCTTACCAGACCATCAGCTTCTGGGTGGAGTTGTGAGATTCGTCCCATCGACCTCAGAATCACTTTCTGAGTCGATTTAGCAATGTCCGTCCGTCCGTCTGTGTGTCCATGTAAACCGGGAGCAAAAGTTGTATTCATAGAACTGGCTTGCCAGGGACATGATACAATGGCCTATAACCTACCTCCAAGTGGTGCTCCTGGGCAACGCTAGGCAAAGCCAGTTAATTCTGGTGATTATTCCTAGCGGCTAAAGGTTAAGGAAGAGAAATGTCTGCCAGTGCAATCCCTTCATGGGGGATAACTGGTAGCTACTAAATTGGCTACTTGGTAGCGAAGCCTTACCAAAAGGCGCTAAATTTGGTACTGCGGGGAGATCGAATTGCCCAAAAAGAGGACTCTTCGACTTCTTGTGGATACCAAGCGAGCCATGACACTGTAATCTGATAGCCGACTGGTGGATCGTGAAACATCCAACCAGATGAAAAGGTTGTCACAACCCTTTAATATATGTGAGTCCAAGTTGAATTGACGGAATTGGTGGATCACATTACGAACGTGGCACTAGAGGCTTTCGAATCTGATGTGCAGAGGAGATCGCTGTGTGTGACTAGTAGGGGTGGTTGTGAGTGGAAGAGCTGGTATATGCGTTGGATGGAAATGCTGGTATATACGTTGGATTGGGTGGCATGAGTGGAAGATGAGTCGCAAGATGAATCGGATGCGAGAATGTCGGATGTAGCATGAGTAGATTTGACGCTACAAGAGTGCGTAGAAATGGGTCAGAAAACGGTGTCATGGTAAGCAAGGTCAAAGCAGAAGTCTTTGACGAATCTTTTACGATCTCATTGGGAACGGCCCCTCGGGGAGTTTCGCAGTGGCTTGTGGTGCCCGTATCGCGGGCAGATCGCAGATCGATGTGGAGGTGCATCCACCCAGGTGTTGCTAGCTCTAAAGCAAAAGAGTTTTAGATAGGCTCGACACAATAACAAAGTGTTAAGTGATGCCATGAACATCACTCCAGCTTGTAACCGTCTTATGGCGGGGCGAAGGCAAGACGCATAGTATCTCTCCATGTGCTAAGACCACCGTGTGGTTAAGTCGTCAAGACAGGTATACACGTAAAAACTCAAGAGACTCTGTCCATGTAAACCTTGTAATCAAACTACAGCTCGCAAATATGAATAAATTTTGATGAAATTTGGTATATAAGCTTCTATCAGGCATAGGATGAACGCTATTGAAAATGGTGATATTCGGTTCATGTTCAGATCTAGTCCCCATACAAATGACCCCTATGAAATGACATAAATTGCCATAATATCCAAATTATCACATAGATCTCAGTCAAATTGGGTTTATATATGTTATTATATCCATTAATCAGTAGTCCAAAAATAATCCCTATAGGACAATCCTTAGTCATAGGCCCCATATAGAACTGCTTCCCAATTTTCACATAAATCTCTCAAAAAACAAAAATATTGCATAGATTTTTCTTAAATTTGGTTTGTATATACATATTTTTTAAAAATATAAGTGACTTTACTAAATCTGGTCTGGCTCGGTCCATTGTATGACCTAGTCCCCGTATAGCACCCGATATGAACTTTTTCATATCTGCAGTCAAAAAATATTAATAACAATGCCACTTAAATTTGGTTTATGCTTACTTTCTACATACAATTAGTTGGATCGAAGAGATAGGGTCGCAAAACCATGGTATAGGGTATCGTATAGTCGGGCTAGACCGACTATAATTTTCTTACTAGATTTTTATTTATTTTTGTAAATTGTAAGCGAGTGGCATCTCTGTAAAAATAAGCGAGAAACACAAAGAAGAATAGAAAACCAACAAGTCAGAAAATTAGAGTCGGTCTAGACCGACTATACGATACCCTATACCATGGTTTTGAGACCCTATCTCTATCTTTCGGTCCAACTAATTCGATATAGAAAATAAGCACCAAATTTGAGTGGCATCGTTATTAATTTTTTTGCTGCAAATATGAAAAAGTTCATAACGGGTGCTATATTTATATGGGGACCGATCGTGACCATATTTCTTAGTCACTTATATTTTGAAAAAATATAAACAAACCAAATTTGAGAAAAATCTGTGCAATATTTTTGTTTTTCATAGATTTAAGTGAATATCGGTAAGCAGCTTATATGGGACCTGTGATTAAGAATTGTCCTATAGGGATTATTTTTGGACTACTGATTAATGCATATAATAAACACAAACAATTTGACTGAGATCTATATTATAATTTGGATCTTATGGCACTTCATGTCGGTTTCATAGGGGTCATTGGTATGGGGGCTAGGTCTGAACATGGACCTATTCTCACCAATTTCAATAGATTTCATTCCATGGCCGATAAAAGATCGAATACCAAATTTCATCAAAATATATTCATATTTACGACCTTTAGTTTGATTTAAAGCTTTACATGGACACACAGACGGACGGACGGACGGACGGACATTGCTAAATCGACTCAGAAAGTGATTCTGAGTCGATCGGTATAATAAAAGATGGGTCTAGCCCAAATGTTTTTGGTAGTTACAAACAGCAGCACAAAGTCATTATACCCAAACCACATAGTGGTATAGGGTATAACAAATCACTTCGTGTTTGACAGGATGAATTTATGTTTATGTTTAATTTCTTTATTTTTATACCCTATACCACTATGTGGTTTGGGTATAATGACTTTGTGCTGCTGTTTGTAACAACCAAAAATATTTGACCTACAACCATCTTTAATTATACCGATCGAATCAGAATCACTATCTGATTCGATTTAACGATGTCCGTCCGTCCGTCCGTCTCACAGTGTAAGATTTTGCCAATCAAGGGGGACTTAATCCAATTGCAGCCAAAGTTTAAGAGATATAGACTTGAAATTTGGAACATAAGCTTTTATTTTCAATGTGGAGGCCCAGATCTAAAATGAGGACATTGGACAAAAACTACTCCCCCCTCCCATAGTAGCCCCACATTTTTTTTTCTAGAATTAAGCCAAAAAAAGGCTTTTTGATAAACTATAGGTAGAGTATCCTAAAAGTTATTAAAGTAACTATTTGTTTACTAGAAAAATATATAAGAAAATAAATAAAATTTTTTTTGTTGTTGTTTTCAGGGTTGTATTCACTTATTGTATTCAATATTGTATTATATTGTACTTATTATATAATATGTATGCAAAAATTGTATTTACTTGCAAAAATTGTATTTAATAAATTTAATCTGAATCAGAGCTTTCTTCAAATTCTTGATGGTCCAACAATAACGTAAGCACTTCTGCAGATAAAGCTCCATGCTGGGTTTTTGGAGTTAAACGCAAACTAGCAATGTATGGGTCCGATGAAATAAGCAGTCTGTGCAATAAATCTATATTCGTGTCCACTCTTGATGTTTTTCTGGTAAACAATTCGCGGTAATTTCTTGAATCTTTATTTCTAGACTCTTGCGCTTCTTCGGAAAAATTGCCAATGGGAGAATGCAGGAAGAGATTATGTCTTTTCCATGGTACAAAATTTTGTGCACAGTAACTGGCATGTTGAACCTTGAATATTCCGACAAATAAAGTTCTATAGTTTCTGTCGTGTAGCGCTGAAATGCGTGTATATTTATGGGGTAACCACTTCCTATTCAAATAAGTATTGTGCGAAATCTCTTTATAAGATCGATGTTTATGCCTGTTATATTCGATGTTTTTTCTGCGTCTTTAAAAAATCTTCTGGCAGTATTGCCATCATTAGTGCTGCCGGTTTTTTGCTTCGGCATATCCACTAAAAGACCCATTTCTTTTTTTAAAGCTGTCTTGAATTTTTTTCTTTTTTTCAGCTACTTTAGCTTTATTGTCCTCACCTGACACATAACATTTTTTAATTTCAATTCTGTACGAGATGTGCAGCAAGCATTCTATAAATCTTATATACGCATGTAGAGGCGAAAGGCCTATAGCAAGCATATTTTCGTCGATTTTCCGCTCTGATAAGGCACTTAAATTGTTCATGATTTTTGGTGTAGCACCACACAAATAGCATACTTGCGATGACGTGTACGATGATAGCGCGTTGCAGACTTTTCCGTCAATCATACATAAAACGAGAGAAGCTCTAACTTTGAAATTAAAATTGTCAGTTTTGATGATAGTAGGAATCAAAACTGAAATTTGATCCTGAATGTGATTCACTTTTTTTATAATTACCTCACGTGTTTCTTTTGTAAAAATAAATTTGATAGGCCGACAATATCTGGTCGAGGATGGAGCAGGGTTTTGCCACAAAATTCTCTTTTCCTCTCTCACCATTGAAAAAAGTTGAAGAGGTGCCATAGATATAGAAAATAAACTTTCATCTGACAAATTTTCATCCGTAAATTTTTGCTTATACCGATTCTGTTCAGCACCATCGCATCCCCATTTAATTATTATGCATACTTCATCTTTAAGATCAGGTAACGACTTGAAAACCTCTTCTAGTGCACTTATCAATCGTTTTACTGTGTGATCTATTAACGACTCCAAATTAATTTCAGCACATGTTTCCGTCACAGTAATATTATTTGGATAACACAACAGTTTTGACTGCTTTACAAGGTCATAACACGGATATAATTTAGGACTGCAATGCTTTGTGTGCTGCCGTATTGCCAGATATTGGTTGATAAATTTGCGTCTATTATCATGGCCAGTGCTTTATCCGCTGAAAGCCGCTTTGATTCCACAACACTTAGTCTGGCCTTTTTTATAATTGTACCTCTTGATGGCGAAGCGTTTGCTAATTCCTTCACAAGATCGGCTGCGTCCCTTTTCCCGCAAGATCGAATTTTCAGTTCAGTTGCCATTATCAAGTGATCTGTAGATATATTAGATATAAGCCCCTTACATTTTCGTTGTTTTGTTTTAAGACAACATTCTGAGAATTCTTTTTCTTCTCTTCCGACATTGAGACTTTTTTTTGAAGTTGATGGCGCAACATCAAGAATGAACTCTGCAGCTTGAATTGTTGCTGCGTAAGCAAGTCAGCTGCGTAAGCTGACCGGGTAGAACAGAAAGTTTGGCCTTATATCTGAAGACGTGACTAGTGTGTTTACAGTTTGAGCTTCATCCAAACATGTAACTATAGCGGTCTCTGGATTCTCCTCGTCAGTGGTTGAATTGGATGCCCATTTTAACAAATGAAAACCGGATCTTGAGCTCAATTGCATGTGTTACATTTGGTGCACAAAATATAAAGTCTACTACGTAAATATGTTGACTAATAACTTCTGCCGCATAATCTATAGAAATTTGTTGTAGTGTTCTTGTCGCCAGAAATGGAGAAGCTGAAGTTCCGTATGTGACGGTTTTCAAGTTGTATTCTACTGGTAGTTCAGTGATTGCATTTATCCATATAATACGATGTATTGATTGTATTGATCATCTGGATGTGCCAGCACCTGCCGAAACATTTTCTCTATATCTGATGTAAAACCAATCTTAAATTTATGAAATTTGATAACAATATAAAAGACGTCATTCTGAACAACTGAGGGTTTCATTACAGCATGGTACGGTAAAAAGCAGACCCTATCCATTAGTTTATCGCTACTAATTTCATGTCCAATTCTATATATTTTGCCATAAATTTTATACTCATCTCGTATTTATCTTTTTCAAATCGACGTTCCATTGCGTATAGTCTATTTAGCGCAATTGACTTGATTTACCTAAGGTAATTGTATTATCCTTCATTGGCAGTTTAACAATATACTGACCCTGTTCATTACGTTGCAAATTTGTTTGTAATGATCCTCTGCTGGCTGTTCTTCAAAGGTTAAATGTTGCGATTTTACTTGAACCTTTTCAGTCTCCCAGAAACGTTGCATTTGTCCGTTCAAGTCTGCGTTTACCATAGCCGATACTACTGCAGATTCTGGTGAAGTTGTTGCTTTACCAATTATTGTGTGTATGCCAGTTGGATTTTGTTTCGTAAACAGAAATCTGAATATATATCCGCACCAATAATAATGTCAATATTTCCAGGTGTACGATAAAATGGATCTGCCAAACTCAGATTTTCAAAATTCTTTCGTTTACTATCGGTTATTTCACGAGCTGGTAACTGTTGCATCAAATTTTATAAACAAAGAGCTTTGAATGTGATGATCTCCGGTGTACAAAATCGGATTTCATCTTTAACCTTTGTATGACTACTGTTGCCATCACCGACTCCAAAGGGTGTTGTCTTATCATATTTTCGTTTAAGTTGCAATCGTTAAATACATGATTCCGACAACGAGTCCAGTACACCATACTTATTACGAACTATCGCCTTTGCGGTGGGCAACAAAACATAAAACTGTTGATTATATTGAGATTTGTTGACACACACGTTGTTTCAGTAGGACTTGCCGTGAACGTTTCGATTTTGTTGCCGATTACTTGTCAGTGAAGTAATGTGTTGTGCTTCTTATTGCATTTTCTGCACGATGAACGTTTGCATTCTGATGCCATATGATTATGTTGTAAACAATTGTAACATATCGCACCTGTACCTCTAAAGTGAGTAAACTCGAAATTTAAAAACTTTCAGTAGAGGCAAAAAACGGTTTTTTTTTAATATTTACTGTAAAATTTAAAAACAGGTGTTTCATTGTAAAGAATTTCGAATAATAAGTATACAACAGTAGTTGTTTTTGCGATTTTTTCAGTTATCATCAAAAATAACAAGTTTTTTGGGTGGAACTCAAAATATGTCTTTTTATTCGATTCTAAAGAAGCTACTCTTATAACTTAGAGAAAGTTACAACTGTATTTTTTTTTTTTGCGAAAGACTAGAAAAATCGATGTAAGATTTTTACAGTGGAGAGATATGACCACTGCGTATCGTTTTCTTGCAAAAAGTGAAAATTGAAAAATTTTGAGTTGACTCACTTTAGAGGTACAGGTGCGATATGTTGTGTTGACGAACTATTTCTCTTCGACTATTTATATTTATGTCTTTAAATGAATTGCAATTGTATAGCACGTTTGAAATTTCGTATTTGATTCAGCTTTCTTTGTGCGTATTTTCAAGTTCATGGAATTTTCTTTCCAAAAAATCCATAAAATGTTTTAATGTTGCCGAAGAGTTTATCAGTTTTGCTCGAAATCATTATGTAGCAGTGTCATTATCGAGCTTCTTCTCCAAAATGAATAGCAAAATTGAATTCGAATGTTCAATGGGTTCGTTGAGAACCTTTAACGCATTATAACCCTCGTTAATTGTTGTAAAATTGTCCCATTTCAATACACGAAATTGATTTTAATCTTGGTTGAGCAATCAACAATTCAAAATACGGCTTCTTAACCTTTCCTGAATTGACAAAACATTTCTTAATTATCTCCCATGCAACTTCATAATTTGCATTTGTAAACTTTAAATGTTTAATCAAAGACAGTGCCACTCCTTGTAATTTAGTTTGTAAACTCTCCAGCTTTTCCACTGCTGAAACGTTGGTTTTCGAATGTATCATCGCCTCAAACAAATCACGTAAATGAATCCAATCAAGGCTACTGCCATAAAAATCTGGGATCTCAATTCTCAGTAACCGTAATTCACCATGAGTGCTATTGTTGCTCTGATTTGGAGAATATGCGAGTTCACTGAGATTATTTTCAGTAAAACGTTCAATAAGAGTACTTTGAAGCTCCATTAATGTTTCTATTGCTATCAGTAGTTTAGATGTCGGTGCTTGGCCATTAATGAATGTTTAATTTCGCTCTACCTCTTTAACAAGACGTAAGTCAATACATTTAAGTGAAAAATATTAAGTTTAAATTACATTACGATACTTCTCTTCTTCTTGTAATTTGCCTTCTTTTGTTAACGCTTCAATCTCCTGTTGTATTGCCTCAAACTCCTTGAACAACTCTTCATCCTTGTCAATACGAACTTTAATCTTATCTGCACTATCATTTGACTCAGTGCAATAATTATAAATTCTCGTTATAGTTGATCTTATTGTCTGTCGTTGACGTTTCAGTTTATCGATTTCATCCATTTTAGTGAATTTATAAAATTTTATCTGAAAATAAGTTTTGTTGCAACTGAAGTGGTATTCCTTTCGTCTTTGTTAACTATAAAGAAGAAGAAACTGTCTAATGCCCGTTTTCTCAATAGGCGATTATCTTTTATCCCAACGAGAAACTGCCGATTAAAGAAATTTTGTTTTCTCAATGTCTGGTTATCTTCTATTTTGTCGCAAAGCTAACCGGCACTCATCTGCCAATTATTTATTTATCGTACAGATAAATTATTCTCCCAACTTTCATATCAATTTTGAGAGGCATTGCCAACTGAAAATAATTTTTCCAACTTTCATACGTATTTTGAGCGGCATTGCCAACTGAAAATAATGTTTTTGTCGGTACATTGAGAAAACCAAAATTGTTAACCGGCAGTTTATCGGTGCAATAAATTTATGTCCTGGTTAAGTAACAGGCAGTTTGACGATACATTGAGAAAACCGGCATAAATGTTTTAATTTATTCTTTGATAAAATGTGATGCCACTATTAACTGTCGTTAGATTAATTTATCGTAATTCGTAATTCTAACAAGACTGTAGCTACTCGCAATGTTGTATATTACCGCATGCACCTGTGTTGCATGAATTCATCAATTGTTATTATGTACCACCTTGCATGTGTGCTTGTCGGCTGATGACTGGCATTTAAAACGGTTCCCTTGCGAACACTGCTGTTTTTTTGTGATGACGTTGACTAGCCGTTGCTTTCGAAGATGTTTCCTTACCGACATAAAGATGATTTGCTGGACGTCTACAGCGGTTCCCTTGTGAACACTTGCGCGTTCTTCTGATGAAGTTGAATAAACGCTTCCTTCATTGGCTGTGTGCCTCTAAACAATGAATTTGTATCAAGTTCACCAAATGTCCGGTGACGGAGGACAAAAAATATTTTTTGATATGTTAAATTAAAACCAAATAAATGTAATTTTGTTATATTAGGAATTTTATTCACATAGATCAACTAAATGAACTGTATGTTAATTGTACAAATTGTTGAAAAAGTAACAACTGACTCCATTACAAAATAATGGCCGACACAAATAAAGCGCTTTACATGAAATAAAAAGGTATTGCGTAATTAAATTATGTATAGATACAACAAAAATATGAGTATTTGTCAGAATCGAATCAATTAAAAATAATTATGACTCTCAAACAATAATGCGTTACTAAAATAAAAGAAGTGAGAAAATTATAATGGGTCTTGACCGACGGAATGATACTCTATATCAGCGCTTAAAGAAAGGGTGTTAGGTCCAAATTTGATTGACATTGTTATTTATTTTTTGCCTTCGGAAATGAAAAAGGTCATATCGGATGTTATATTTATATCGGGACTAGGTCGCAAAATGGACCGATTCTAACCACATTTAGTAAAGTCAGTTATTTTTTGCAAAAACATATATAAACCAAATTTGTGAAAAATCTGTGCAATATCTTTGCTTTTTGATAGATTTAAGTGTAGATCGGGAAGAAGCTTTATAAAGGGTCTCTGAGTAAGAATTGTCCTACAAGGAATACGGAATAATGGGTATAATAAACATACACTAACCAAATTTGGGGAACGGGGTCTTTCGCAGAGGTTGAAAGCTCTCTGTCTGCTATCCACTTGGGGGTAGCAAGAAGCGATTCCTTTGTCCGAAAGTCCCAAGCATCTCACAACTTCCGGTCTTAGACCAAGTGTTCCCTGGTAATGTCTTTCAGGCACCCGTCTGATGGCAGCTAAAGTTGAGAAGGCGTGCAGGACTGAGTATCCTGAGTGCAGGCTAATGCCGATGCATCTCAGGAAACTAGGTGACAACCGTTAATACTAAGTCACTGAAACTCAACTGTATTTAAACCGGCCTAGCGGCGCTGGCAGCCCCAACTCTAGGATCGGAAGCTTTGGCCTAATCAGTCAATCTTCTTAAATTCAAATGATTACAGAAACGTCAATAAATTTAAATTTAAATAATGATCCCCCCACGATGACGACTTTTGGCTTCAAACAACGGTTTATGATTGGTACATGGAACGTTAGAACTCTCTCCGAAACATCGAGACTCGAGCAAGTTCGAAAGGAAATGGTGTCCTACAAACTAGATATTCTGGGTTTAAGTGAAGTTCGATGGCTAAACAACGGCACAACGCAGCTGCCTTCTTGTTACCACTTTATTTACTCCTGTAACACCACCTACAGGATAAACGGCGTCGGTTTGTTGCTGTCACCAAAGGCCAGGAATGCACTATTAGAACACCGGGCAATCTCAGAACGTATAGTTACTGCACGATTCAACTGCAAATTTTGCAAAATATCTATTGTGCAATGTTACGCACCAACCGACCCGGACGATGATAGGGCTAAGGATGATTTTTATGGCCAACTGGATTACGTGATGAGTTCTTTGCCTGCAGGGGATATTAAGATATTTATGGGTGACTTCAATGCCAAAGTAGGAAACGACAACGAGAGCCTACAAGCGGTTATGGGCAAGCATGGCCTGGGACCCTCACGGAATAATAATGGTGACAGATTAGTTGATTTCTGCGCCCGAAACCTTCTCTTTATTGGTGGAACGAAATTCCCACACAAAAATATTCATAAATATACCTGGGAATCACCAGACGGTCAAACTCTCAATCAAATTGACCATATAATTGTTAGTCGACTTTTCTTGGGCTCACTTATGGATGTAAGAGCTAGACAAGGAGCCGACGTTGCCAGCGATCACTCCCTACTCGTAGCTGTTTTTCGTCTCCGACCTGCGGCAGTTAACAGAGCGTTAGAAAAGGTCGATAAATACAACACAGCTCGATTCCATGATTCAATCGTATCAAGGGTATATAACCAAAGGTTAAGATCCAGCCTTATAAACAACGAGCAACACACGTGGTCAGACGTAGTTACAGTCTGCAAAGATACGGCAAAGTCAACTCTTGGAGTAAAACTAAACAAAATTAAACCGTGGATTAGCTCTGAATCCTGGGATGAGATTGAAAATCGAAAACGTCTTCGTAAAGCACGATTGCAAGCCAAAACAAATGCTGCGAAAGAACAAGCTAAACTAGAATACCGCCAGTCTTCTCGAAAAGTAAATTATATGGTACGTGCTGATCGAGAAAAATACTTTAATGGTATAGCAGAACAAGCCGAAAAAGCGTCCAACACAGGTAATCTGCGTGCAGTTTACTCTGCCATTAAGCAGATGAGTGGCAATAATATACGAGGCACTATGTCTCTTAAAGCAAGTGATGGCACAGAGCTAACCACCACAGATCAACAACTAGGACGGTGGCGCGAACACTTCTCATCACAGGCATCAACTGAAAATAACATTAATATTTATAGAATAATTAAATATTATTACAATTTTAAAATGATTCAGACAATCTTATATTTTAGATATAATTTTTGTTGCTAATGTTTTGTTGCAATGGTAAGGCATTGAACTAAGAATCATGAGGTCCTTGTATTACTTCCTGGTCAAGACGAAACTAAATGAAAAAAGTAAGAGATCTCTTACATTACTTTTAAATTCGAATTTAAATAAAAAATAATTTAAAAAACAATAAAATTTTTTGTGCGTATGAACAAAAATGTATGTCAAATTTTAGGAGATCCAAATACATATGAATCATATAACTATAACCTCTTTATGTGATCATGCATTACCATATATGATCATTTTCACCTGGGCAATTCATCCCTTCAATTATTTAAGAAAATTTTCATTCTATTATGACTTCATTCATTTTAAAAATAACTTTTTTTCAAATAAATGTGTGGTTTTTATGGTATGTATATTAAAATTTGTTAAAATTGAATTAATTAGTTAATGAATTAATTCTGCAGTCCTTCTCATTCTTTACTGAAGATTTATTATTTATGTGTATATACTTTTAATTTTTTTTGTTTGACATTAGATGACACTGTGAATTTCTAATTAATTATTCATTAAAATTAATTACAATAACTTTCTACAGTCATGTTTATGGAACTTTTTATTGAAAAACTGTTAAATAACTAAACGAAAATGGTCAAGTTTTTGTCATTATAAAAAAAAAAGAAAAATATAAATAATTCATAAATACGTGCGTATGTAGGCAAAATTTAAACGCAGTTAAAGACGTGTGCTGCAAATGGAATGCGTGTTTATACCCTATACCTATACCACAGGGTATATTGACTTTTTGCTGATGTTTGTGACTACCAAAAATATTTGACGTAGAACCTCTTTTATTATATCAATCGACGCAGAATAACTTTCTGAGTCGATTTAGTGATGTCGATCCGTCCGTTCGTCCGTCCGTCTGTGTGTCCATGTAACCCTGTAATCACAATACAGGTCCCAAATGTCAATATATTTTGATGAAAATTAGTACATGAGCTTCTATCGGTCATAGGATGAATGCTGGTGAAAACCGTTTCATGTTCTGACCTCGTCCCCATACAAATGACCCCAATGAGATCGACTTAAGTGGCCATAATATCCAAATTATTATATAGATCTCGGTCAAATTGGGTTTATGTGTGTTTATTACATCCATTTGCCAGTAATAGAAATATGATCAGGATCGGTCCATTTTTCGACCTAGTCCTCATATAAATATAGCATCCGATAAAAACTTTTTCATATCCGAAGGCAAAAAATTAATAACAATGCCCCTCAAATTTGTTTTATGCTTAGTTTCTATATCTAATTAGGTGAACCTAAGAGATAGGGTCACTAAACGCATGGTATAGGGTATCGTATAGTCAGTCTAGACCGACTATAATTTTCTTATTTTTGTTATACTCAATGACTGCATACAATTTGCGTGATTACGAAAAAAAGTAAACGAAAACAAATAAAGATTATTCAATGGCAGTAACATCGACAGTTTGTGATCTTCACATTTTATGCCGGGCAGTAATTAACTTGTTTCGATAATTGTTCACCACATTTCGACTACTGCGGTAGTTGCTACCGTTCTTACTTGATTGTTGCTACCATGAATTTTGGTACATGATGAATTCCTCTATTTGTGTTATGTATACTCATTAGGTGTATAACTTTCAACATTTTTGGCAAATATCAATATGGCTCCAAAACAGCCGGAAAGAACATCAGTAAAAGTTAATTGAAAATATTTAAAGATTCAATGTTTCCTACTACTTACGATGAAACTTGGATATGTTATATTTAGGTATTGCAAGAATTATCTAATAGAGACTAAGGCAAACATGATCATGTTTAACTTCTCGTGTTATTTAATTATTAAATTTTGGGAAGTTTTTTTACGGTGGCAAATGTGAAATTAAAATCAAGCATTGTTCGTAGTTCTAAATATTTCATTGACGGCATATTTAAGTTTTTTTAGTGGCTAGTTGGTGTTTTAGCCGGGTTTTCCCAAACAGATCTTTTACTATTGATGTTGGCAACCTTGTGCATAGGCAATATGGGTATCAATAATTTTATTTTTATTAGTACATAACTAATGTACATAAATTGAATTTCGAAAATTTAAGACACTCCCATTCAACAATTATCTAAAAAAAGTTTTTAAATATATATTTCAGTTGTTAACAGGAACCTAAACTCCTGTTAATGGTATATAGTGCAACACAATACAGAAATAACATAAAGGAAATTAATGCTTTTTTGTTTAAAAAACCAAACAAAAACTATAACTGAAAACCAAATATTTCTAGATTGTTTCGGCCAATTTTCATGGCTAGTGTTTGTTTTTGAAAAACCGCTTCCAGACTTAATTCTGTGGTTTTTTAGATTAACCGCGTATGTCTAAAATCAAAATGTTCAGGGGAGCCAAAAAACGTTATATTTGAAATTATGGGCTCGATATAAAGATTTTAGAGCTTTTTATTTAACAGTCCTGTAGATATGGGCAATAAATACTTTATATAAAATTTTGAGTCAAAAATCTTCAGAGGAATAGATCCTAGAGAAGGACGAAAAAACAATATGTATATTACACTTAAATTGTGTGCAGATAAAACAACTTATGTCAACAAACCTCGCTTTTTTTGAAAAAGAAAACTACCAATGCAACCACCCATGTAGACATAAGTTGTTGTTGCTTAAAAAATGGATTTTTTTGTTCGTCAACAAAAAGCTAACGGGACTTATGATGAGAATATAACAACGTATCAAGAATAATAGTGACAAAAAATAACAGAAATAAACACACAAATTTTTCAAGTGGTTATAAACTGAAAACTAATCCAAAATTATTTTGCACTTTTTTTTCATTAATAACAACGTATGTCGCTATGTGTCGTTTTCTGAGAAAATAATTTGTCAGCGATCAAACGTAGGTTCACATACGTCGTTAGTGCTGCAAATTAATTTAATAAACATTTAAGTTGCGTTGTTAGTTAAAGAAAAAAACTCAGAAATGGTCAATATTTAAAAAGAAAAATTGAACACATCTACACAAAATTGACAAAAATGGACATACGTGGTTGTTCCAGGAAACCACAGAATTGCCCATTTATCCATTGCATCGCACGAAATTTTTATTTTGTTTATAGATATATGTGACCTTCTCCGAGAAAAGGGACCTAGTGTGTCAAAAAACGGGTTGTGTCAAAAACGGTGGACTTTGGTACCTAAAAGGGTTTAGAAACTTTAAATGCTTTTTTTTCTCAAAACTTAATTTTCACACACTAGGTCCCTTTTCTCGGAGAAGGTCACATATGTTAATTATTTTCATACATTTTTCGTGCTACAGTGTTTTATGTATTATTTTTCAATTTTGAAAAAACATAATTCCTTTAAAAAAAAGTTAACTATATGTGTCGGCTAAAATACGAAGTGGCCGCTATATCGAGAAAAGCTGAAATTTATCATCACTTAAACAGTGTGAGTTTTGATTAAAAATTCATGTATACCACCAAATAAAACCCCCAAAAATTTTCGGTTTTTATTATATAAAACAAGCATTTAAGTATAATCGAGCAGGTCTTATACTCTTTTGGATAGGGGTTAAAAATACCGATCATATGATGTTCAATTTGCATATGATTTCTTTAGATCAAATGTGATAAGTCTACAAAAAAGGAATATGAATATAAAATGGGTCAATAAAAAATATTTTTTCGTATTCTATAAGAAATTTTAATTCCGAGCTCCCATGAAGAATTCATCGTAGCCATTACGATGATTTCTGTCTTTTGCTTCTATCTATCGACTTACTCGTAACAAAAAACAAGAAATGACTGGAATAACCATTATTAAATGTTTAAATAAAACTACGAAAGACTTATGCTGGCTTTGTCATGGTTTATTTTATTTTAAATGTAGCAGTCTACCTACCAGTGTTGGTGACTGAATCACTGAATCAATTATTTTATTTTGTTTATGAACATTAAAAAAAGGATTTTTTTATTATGTCATAGTTAAAATATTTAATAATTTGTTGCTGAAGTCTTTCCTTATGAATAAAATAAAATACTTTCTCTGAAGATATTTCTTAAAATTGTTTTCAACCACCAAAACGGAGCTACTATCTTCAATTCGAATAATTGAAGTAAGATAATAAACATTTTTGTACATCCATATGATTAATTAAATTATTCGAATTTCGGTTTAAGCCCGATACCGAATATTCGTTTCTTAGTAGAATACCGAATACATTGTTCGTGACATCTCTACCTTTTATTGTTAAAAGTATATTTTGTGTGTTTTTTCCGAAACAGTTTGTTTATTTATGAGAACAATTTAAAAATATTACATATGAGAACAATTTAAAAATCTAATTTCCTATTTGAAGCTAAAAATATTTCAATAATTTTATCAATCATTACTTCCTTCCGATATATTGGTATTAATGCTAGCGAAGAAAGCCTTTCCTCGCACATGCTATATGGAAAAAGATTTTCATCGCACATTTCAATCGTATCTGATGGGTTAGAAGGTTTTTTTTTGTTATTCTTCCAAAACTCAATTGAAAGAGTTAGATCAGCTAAAAAATTTTGATGTGGCTCGTTCAAATCATTTTGTGTAAAAATATTATGAGATCTTCATAATCAATGTATGAGAAGTTTTTAACGTTGATGGGAACCACGTTGTATAAATATTTTATAATATTTTCCTGACAGGCAAATCTATCTTTTAGACTGCACTTTTTCCAATTTTATTTCAGAAAACATTAATTGAATTTCAGAAATTATTAATTGTATTTCATTTGATATTTTCTGAAATGAATTTGATGTTTTCTGAAATTCATTTCATGTTTTCTGAAATATATTTGATACTTTCTGAAATACAATTGATACTTTCTGAAATAAAATTGATACTTTCTGAAAAAAATTGATGTTCTCTGAAATGCAATTAATACTTCTTGTAATGCAATTAATACTTTCCGAAATTCAATTGATGTGTTCTGAAATAAAATTGGAAAAGGGTAGAAATTATTTCGTATAAATATGGAAGAAATAATTTTGCTCTTTAGTATTCCTTTGGGCTCTCTGTTTTTATATTTGAGCGATACTTTTGCGCTTCTACTCTTCTGGGAAGTTCAGGGCTGATTCCAAACTAATTAACCGTTGTAGAAAACTCTTGATATTTTTCAAATTCATTTGGTTATAAGCTTTCACAATATCTAAATTTACTGATTGTAATTACCTTGACAACTGGTAAGTTAAATTCAAAACAATGTTGCAATCTCCACATTTAAGATGAACTCAAATTTAAATATACGATTATGTAAACTCCGTCCAATATTACTACCTAAAGAACAATATGTAATAATACATACCTACAAAACTTCTGTCCATAAAAATTATAACCATTGTGAAAAACCGTATTAAGTATTTTTTTAACGACAGTCCAAAAATAAGGAAATATCTTTTTGCTCACTTTACATTAAAGGTGCTAAGTGTTTTTTACATATGTACTGTCACTTTTTTATCCATATGAAATTCCTCATGTCTGTCAAAATTGTCTTTTACATACGATTCATAATTTTTGCTATCACACGTGCATATGTATTTCCGTATGACATAACCTCTAAATGTAAACAACAGCTGATTTAATTTGTGAATTTACAAAAAATTATTGTTAAAAAAAAGGTTATATATTTTTTAATTGTTAATTAATACTAAACAATTTATCTTTCTTTCAATATTAATCTTTAAAATTTATTTTCATATGTTTGTCATGCAAAAATAGAACCTGTTCTAATTGAAAATTGTACATGTGACTTTCCTCATGTATTCTACATGAACAATGTTTCATATGTATAACATGATGTGTACAACTTTTGCTGTGGGAAAATTTGACAGTACATATGTATTACATCATGTAATAGCACCTTAACTTGTAGTGTCTGATTGCTTGTCTGTCGAAAAAAATTTGGATCAATTTTTAACCGTGATGCAATCGAGCTGAAACTTTGCAAGTAGACTCGTGGTGATGCTGAAAACAATATTGCAAAAAAAAAAAAATATTGCATATAAAAATATTGCAAAAAATTTTTTGAGTAATACTGAAACAATACGGTAAACTTAATTTACAAAGAAAACTTGGCTGTTATGGGTTAGTTTCTTTTCATCATTTATTACATAGGTAACTACCAACTTAGTTAAACGATACAAATAAATGACGTAATATGTAAACAAATGGGTAAAATTGTATTATAGTTATCACAGAATTGAAATTTATTAAAGCGAATTACTTATTAACTTAAGGTAAATTTTAATGAGTTAATTTAGTTTCAAGATAAAAAAAAACAGCTAAAACGATTGCATACAAAAATTTGGAAAAAAAAAAATAATTATGAGTTGGAAAAGTGGCATATATAATATTTCATATACCGACGAGGCCCACCCAAAAAAAATTGGTAATATTTTTTTTTCTCGAAATTTTGGGGAATAATATTTTGAAATCATTTTGGATGCGAAAAATATGAAAAATACGAAAAAACTAATATGGATTTACTGTTTTAGTTTTAGAATAATATACATACATACAAATAAATGTATGTATGCAGATTCGGGATGTAATGAAATCGATCCTAGCACCGAGTTGTGTCCATTATTGTATTAATGAAGAAAACATCCAAGAAATTTGTATTTTGCTTTCACCCTATATTTTCTTAAATACAAAATAATTACATATTTCGGAATTGGTCGCAAAATTATTTCTTATTTCTACAATTTTTGATGTCATATTTAGACACAAATTAAAGGTATGTGAGTCATACTGAACGTAAATACGCTTGGATATGTTTGCCTTATTATGGCTTGAACGCCATTAAGCAGTCCAGACATGCTCCCGGTAAGATCACACCTTTGTACATATTCAAAACAAGGCCTAGGTTTTTGACTCTCTCAAGTAAAGTTTGTGAAATTTCTTTTCCTGTTGTTTCATTTATATCTACAAAGTTTAAAAAATATTCTTTAATTTGAAACGAACTTTTGTCAAAAAATCTAACGCATAAAGTCAACTGTTTTTTTCCACTGATATCAGTCGTTTCATCAGCCTCGTTAACTTCTTTGACAATGTTTTTTTGCATTTTTTTTCCAATTATAGAATACATTTTTTTATTGCTCTTTCTAAACTATTTATATATACTAGCAGATTCCAGCCCTCGAAATTCGAGTGCAAATCTAGGTAATTTTATTTTTTTCATTAAATGAAGACCCTAAATATATGCCAATCAAATATAGCCAATTTACAAATCAACACAAAAAACAAACTCATTTTTATTATAAACACATTAAAAAATTTAATAAAACACACATAGCACATGTATAATTTTATGTATGTGTTAGTAACAACTTTAAATGCACTTTACTCAAAATAAAGGAAAAAATTAAATGATCTATAAATCTGCAAAATTGCTAAAAAGAAATACCTTTCAAGTAATATACGTTTGGTCAAAATCGGGATAAAACGGTAAAACATAACATCGGTTACAAGAAATCGCCTAGCCTATTAATATTATAGATTTCATCACCTTTTGCCCTTTTGCTTTTTTGTTCTAAAGATCTTAACAGACAAGCTTCTTATTATTTATTAACTAATAATATTGTTATCAATTTTCTAAAACAAACTATTTATTTTAAATATACTTAAATTTTTTGATACGCTTGAAATTTGTATGAAAAATTAATTCAAAAAATTCAATTCCTTCTCTACAAATTCAAACCGAAATTACAAACTGAGAGCCTAAAGCTAATTAAAACTAAATATTGCATCGATTGCAATCGACTACAATACATTTAAATTTCAATTGTTAGGATATTTTCTTTGCGTTGACATAAATCGAAATAAATCAATAATGTCCCCATTATACAATAAATTTTAGAAATAATTTACTCTCATTTTTAAGTGCTTTTAAATTACTATAAAAATTTAAAGAAAAATGATGATATGCGGTTAAAGTGTATATGAAATTAAAAATGTTCAAATGATTTCGGAGGGCCCCGTGGCTCCCCTGGCTATACCCATGATCGCAAGAATATTCGCCATGTGACGGCCGTACGAAAAATTTTGTTATGTAGTGTACATCACACAAAAGAAAAAACTATAACACGTAGACAACATCTTATATGGTAATATCGTTTGCCAATTTTTGTTTATTGCAAAAAAAAAAAAAAAAAAATTCTATTTTTAAACACTTGAGTTGGTCTTAATATTTTTCCGTCAGCATAATTTCGTTCACGTATAAAGCTTTTACTCGCTCTCATTATCTCCCTTGTTGTCAGCCATTAACATTGGCTTACCTTGTTCCCCTCATCGTTAGATGTAGTATTTTTTTACATAGGAATTTAATGAATGTATGAGTATTGGTTACACGAATGAGTGATAGCGTTTTTTTTTTGCAAACAACAAACTGGTTTGTTGATAGATTTTTTTGGTGTGCAAAAAATTAAAAGGTCTTGAATAATTGGGTTGTTGAAAGAAGACGAAAAATTTAGAAATCATTCAAGTTTTGGAGTTGAAAGGTGATGGTAAAAATTAAAGCTTAAGAAATTTAAAATAAGTGAAGTCGTAAAATAAGTTTATAAAATATAAGAAAGTTAAAAAGACTAAAGTACAGTTGTGATAAAATTTAAAGTCAAGAAATTAAATCAAGAATTTACAAATTTAAGAAATTAAAGAAATTTATAAAAAGACAAGTACAGTTGTGAAAAACAATTTAAAGTTCAAGAAATTAAAGAATTAAAAGACGGGAAAGAAAGAAAGCTTGTTCCATTTTTTTACATAACCAAAAGAAAACAAATAAATTTTGCAAACTGTGAAAGAAAATATATTGGGAAAGAGAAAACCTAAAATTTGTGAAATTTGTAAAACGTTAAAATTAAAAGAAAATCACCCACGTGTAAACTAAAAAAAATGCCATCAAAACCCTTGTCACTGACTTTCACCACAATTTCCGTAACGGAAATCACAAGGGATCAACTACACACAACCACGGCATCTGGCGGCAGCAGCTTCATCTGTACCTCAACAACTACAACCATATGGCGATATGAAAATTGCTAAAATTAAAATTGTGCAAAAATTAAAAGTGAGCTAATATTAAAATTGTTCTACTATTAAAAATTTTTCTAAAATTTAAAAATTTTCCTAAAAAATTAAAAATTTTCCTAAAAATTAAAAAGTGTCCTAAAATTAAATAGTGCTAAAAGTCAAATTTTGTTAAAACTAAAAATTTCATAAATTAAAATAATTTTCCTAAATATGCATAAAATTAAGCTTAATTTAAAAATTCTCCTAAAATTAAAATTATGCTATACTTTAAAATTTTTCTAAAATTAACATTTTCCTAAAATTAAAATTTCCCTAAAATTAAATTTTGCTAAACTTAAAATTTTGCTAGAAATAAAAAATTAGATCAAAAAAAAAAATTTTGTAAATTAAAAATATTCTATATTACAAAATTTTGCTAAAATTAAATTTTGGCTGTAAAGAAAATATTTCTATATTTAAAATCAAAACTAAATTAAAATCCCCAAAATTTTTATATATTTAAAATTACTTGAAAATTTAAAATTAACCTAAATTTAAAATTATAGAAATTTAAGAGAATTTACAAAATGGTACCATATATAAAAAAAAAGAAAATTTTTTGTTAAAGCTAAAATTAAAACTAAATTTAATTAAACAAAGAAAAAAAAATACATATATATTGATTTCATATTACAATGACATGAAAAATTTCTAAAAAAAACATACATTGAATTGAAAATTGCATTCAAACTTAAAATTTTTTTATAAAATATTATTGAACAAAATTTTCTAAAATTAAAATTCTTCTAAAATTAAAATTTTTATAAAATTAAAATTTTCCTAAAATTAAATAAAGCTACAATTAAAATTGCTAAAAGAAATTTTATTAGAGTTAAATGTTGGTAAATAATTTAAATTTAAATTTTAAAAACCCTTAAAATGAAGGGTAAATAAAAACTTTTTTTATATCCCAATGTAGGAAACCAAACCAAACCAAATTTTTCTTATCATTTAAGTGGGTTACATCCAATTAAGATGGAGTCGAGGTAACATGGTAAGGAGGGCTTAAGGGGCATAACATCCAGTCCCCAATCCCAAGGTAAGTATGGCCATCCATCCATTTGGCGTCCGTTTTTATTGACAGTCTTTTTTTAAATCGCACGTGAACATTTGTAGTGCGGTTTCCTGGGCCTGAGCAAGACCCCACCCATCCGGCGAACTAGGCTCCACGCCAGCACATGCGACCAGCAAAGGCTCAGGGAAACGGAAGCGGAAGTTCCACCACCGCCGCACCATTACAGCCAAAGCATCGTAAATTTGCAAGGAACAGGAAAACAAATTTTGCTTTGAACTTTGAAGAATCAGGACCCACAACTGTAATATCTGATAATTATGATTCTATATAGTTTAATCGTAACCCTGCAAACAAGCAAAAACAGATAACAAATAATAATGTGGATGCTATTTTAAATCCATCTGCTTTAAATAGTAACAACCGAGTTCAACATAGCTAAATATTATACCATCCAAAAAAACCGATTTTTATTTATCGTTTTGCATTTGATACTTCTGCTGATGACATACATATGTATATTATTACATTAAATCCAAGCTAAATTCTAATCCTCATATTAAAAAAATTTATATATTTTCAACATAAAGACATACAGCCCAATTCTAAACAAAAATGCCGCATGAAATTTCTCACTTTTCCCTTTACTCTTATTACGAATAAAAATTCATTTGCTTGACGTTTTTATACTATTTTTATCAGCCGTGTAAAGGGAAAAAATTCGATGGGAAAAAAGTAGATATTCTCAATGCATTTCAATTTAGTTTTTTCCAAACAAAATTTAAATAAATATTTTATTGTTCTTGCAGGTCGAAGACTACAAATAAAGCCCAACTACAACTTTTGTTAACTATAAATGAAGCCAATGTAGACATTGATTGTGGTTTCAAAGAGGTATTTGAACGGTTTTGGAGGAACGCTGAATCCAATCTTAACTCCATAGGTCCTCCAACTAAGTGTGTTGCTGAGTGGAAAAAGGTTTGTTGTTTATTTTCTGAAAAATTATTGATTAATGATGCTAACATCTTCACAATTATACATAGGTGTGGGCAGACCAAAAAAAGTATGTACGGCAAAAGGCTGCACAAAACTTAAAAAATAAAAAGTGCACAGGAGGTGGCCCAAACAAGGAGCAAACGTTTTCTCCTGCAGAACTTGCCATTTTTAATCTCATAGGAATGCAACCATATGTCGAGGGTGTGTCTGTGAAGCCCGTTGGCCTTACCGACACACCTAACACAGTAGAAATATTAAATTCCCCCCAAAATATTGCCTGTATGGATGATACGTTAGATAGAGCAGATGAGAAAGATTCTAAAAAAAATTTTTTTAGCCAAAAATAACCTCTTAAAAGTTCGTATGACGCACTGCAGGCCGAACTTGTTATACAGAAAGAACTCCTGGAAACAATACAATTGGCAGTGGCGAATCAAAATGACCATGACTAAAACAACAAAAGAATTTATAAATCTCTAGATAAATTAGACGATCTTCAACAAAAACATTTTAAGAAAATGTAAAGATTGAAACGAAAGGAAATAGAAGAAATACAGCGGCACAATGCCAAGTTGGAAAAAACTAGACTGGAAAAGCAAGAATGCCGAAAATAGTTTTTGTTGTTAAATTTTTTTTTACTTGTAATGTAAACTGTGTTTTCTTTTGTGAATTATTTTTAGTTTTTACTTATTTTTTAAGCTTAAAAAGAATTTTTTTAAATGTTTTTTTATGAATTGTTTATTTTTGTTTTTTATTTTTAAATACAAAATCTTTAGAAAAAATTTATTAAAAATTATTTATTAAAATTAGAAAAGGGTTTGTCCAATATTAGCCCTAACAGTTTGTGTGGCGGCTAGGTATACTTGACTGTATGAAATCGCTGGCTACGTCTCCTACTTTGTAATGGATACATATGTTATGTAAAGCCCAGCATACGTTCACTATTTTTGCTGCCTTTTCTGGGGCGTAGTGAAATTCCCTTGCGCCAAGAAAGCATCGCCAACGGTTCTTTAACGCTCCATTAGTACGCTCGATAATGTTGCGGCATTTTGCATGGGTCTCATTAAATCGCATTTCTGGCGAACAGTCCTCAGGAACTCTATGCGGGGTTAAGAGCCGTGGTTCTAGAAGATATCCGGCATCTCTTATATGTGTAAAAATAATGGTTAATATTAGGTCCACTTTTTTATTTATTTTTTTTAAATTTTTCCTAATAGCCAAAAGTTCGTTTCACCTTGCAAATACTTTGCTCACTGGTGTTCCATATAAAGGAATCGTGGCACGCACCAGGATGTGATGAATCTACATATCGAATTTTTAGCTGGTGATCACAAAGCTGAAAAATTTCCATTAAAGTTTTTCACTTACATAATAAAGTATAATATTGGGCAACTTACCAGCAAAACATTCATGCTAAATATTCCTGTTCTATTATAAACAAGTAAGAAAATTATAGTCGGTCAAGACCGACTATATGATATCCTATACCATGCGTTTAGAGACCCTATCTCTTAGGCCCAACTACCCGGACATAGAAAATAAGCATAAACCAAATTTGAGTGGGATTTTTATTAATTTTTTCGGCTGCAGATATGAAAAAGTTCATATCGGATGCTATATCTATATGGAGACTAGACCCAAAAATGGACCGATCCTGACCATGTTTGGTAAAGTCTCTTGTATTTTGCAAAACTATATACAAACAAAATTTGAGAAGAATCAGTGCAATATTTTTGTTTTTTGATAGATTTAAGTGAAGATCGGGAAGCAGCTCTATATGGGGCCTATGACTAAGAGTTATCCAATAGGGATCATTTTTGGACTACTGATTAATGGATGTCATATATACATACAAACCGAATTTGACTAAGATTTCTATGATAATTTGGATCTTATGGCAATATATGTTGATTTCATAGGGGTCATTTGTATGGGGGCTAGGTCTGAACATAGACCGATTCTCACCAATTTCAATAGCGTTCATCCCATGGATGATTCATTCATATTTGCGACCTGCAGTTTGATTACAAGCTTTACATGGACACACAGACGGACGGACGGACGGACGGACATCGTTAAATCGAATCAGATAGTGATTCTGATTCGATCGGTATAATTAAAGATGGGTGTAGGTCAAATATTTTTGGTTATTACAAACAGCAGCACAAAGTCATTATACCCAAACCACATAGTGGTATAGGGTATAAAAAGGTGGTTATTGTCCGAAGGAGCTATAATTTGAAATATTGCGCTTCATATAAAAAGCTAGTGCAATTTTTCTTTTTTCCTCTATGGTTTTTGGTACCTTAATCCAAACTGGGCTGAGATAAGCTTCGAAAATTTTAATGCCTTCACTAAGTACTTTGCTGAAAGTTGGCTGGGCTAACGATACGTCAACATCTTTTCCAACACCAGTCTGATATCCACCTTCGGCGAAAACACGCAAACACGCACTTAATTTAACAATGGGTGGAACTCCAAATTGCTTTTTTGTTGGCTGAGCGTGAGTTGCCAGAATTTCTAATAAGTACCGAAATGCCGGTTTATTCACTCTGAAATACTTTTGGAACCTGTCTCAAACTAAAAATTTAAATCGAGGAAAAATTTATTTGTATTTTAACATGTACTTACAATGATTGGGGCAACTCAAGCGGGTTAGATTCATCCCGCAATAGTCTTCTATCAATCCTTTGGCTATTTCGTTGTTCTTCTACAACACCAATTTCTTTTAAATAATTTTACTTGCTTTTGCACACATAATTGTCAATAAGCAAAACAACTGGCTTCAAAATTCGATGATGCCACTTATTCATTTTTTTTGTTCACGCGGAATTCATAATTGGAGGATTTTTTTCTAGAGAAAAGTATTTTCCGTGAGAAAGAAATTGCTAGGGAATATTCGTAATTGGGCTGATAGTATCTTTTAAAGTTTTAATACCGTCAGAGCTGTGTGAAAAAAATTAATGATTCCACCTTTTGGCCGAATAATACCATAGTTCGAGAATATATATTTAATTTGGGATTTAATGAAAAACAATATGCCTTAGAAATGTTTTTATACCATATACCACTATGTGGTTTGGGTATAATGACTTTGTGCTGCTGTTTGTAACAACCAAAAATATTCTTTAATTATACCGATCGAATCAGAATCACTTTTTAAGTCGAAATAGCCATGTCCGTCCTTCCGTCCGTCCGTCCGTCCGTCCGTCTGTGTGTCCATGTAAAGCTTGTAATCAAACTACAGGTCGCAAACATGAATATATTTTGATGAAATTTGATATGTAAGCTTCTATCTACCATGGGATGAACGCTATTGAAACTGGTGAGAATCGGTCCATGTTCAGACCTAGCCCCTATACAAATGACCCCTATAAAATCGACATAAATTGCCATAAGTTCCAAATTATCATATAGATCTCAGTCAAATTGGGTTTGTATGTGTTTATTACATCCATTAATCAGTAGTTCAAAATTACTCCCTATAGGAAAATTCTTAGACATAGGCCCCATATAGAGCTGCTTCCCGATCTTCACTTAAATCTATCAAAAAACAAAAATATTGCACAGATTTTTCTAAAACTTTGTTTGTATATATTTTTTCAAAGTATTTATAAGTGACTATACCAAATATGGTCAGGATCGGTCCGTTTTTCGACCTAGTCCCCATATAAATATAGTATCCGATATGAACTTTTTCATATCTGCAGCGAAAAAAATTAATAAAAATGCCACTCAAATTTGGTTTATGCTTATTTGCTATATCCAATTAGTTGGACCGAAGAGATAGGTTCTCTTAACCATGGTATAGGGTATCATATAGTCGGGCTAGACCGACTATACTTTTCTTACTTGTTTATCATTGTATCTAGAAACTTGTATAAAATATAATGCAAAATGTAACAACTAATAAATATTATTCGAATTTCTTTATTAACATAATGTTATAAGTGCAAAGTTTTTTTATATTAAACAATTTTTTTAAATTATACCCCTAATACACGTAAATATTCAATCTTGTTCAGTTCAAACAAACAAAATGTTTGGCTCTTAAATATTGTAAAAATCTTGAAAAGACAAGACACCAAAATTGACTGCTAATGAAATTAAATAACTATGCACGTTTATTGAAGAGAGTTCAAGCGAATATAACAATTTATATCAAAACTTAAAAAGTCCACATGTGATGTGATTCTTTAAAACACTTTTTTGATATACGTGAATTTATTTAGTAAAGCATTACTAAAAAAGTAAAAACCTAAACCAGAACTAAAAACTAGCAAAATTTAACAAAATTGTATCTTATTTTTAATGCAAAGTAATTAAACATTTTTTTTTAACTATATTTTTCGTTTAGATTTAAACTCGAAGTTTAGAAAAATTTTATAAATCAGATTTACTAAAAAAACCCAACACTACCACACACAACACAACAATCGTTTTCACCTATTTTTATACCTAATACCATTATGCAGTCAGGGTATAACGAGTTTGTGATGATGTTTGTAACTACCAAAAATATTTGGCATAGACCAGAGGTGCGCCAAATTGATTTGCAGTTGTATTAGTGAGCAAGAGACAGTACTGCACTGTAAAAAAAAAATTGAGCGATTTATTTTTCATATTTATTATGCTCCACATTTGTATAAAGTATGAAATTAATGAAATTTTCTGCAACATATTTTTATATGTCTTAAATTAAATCTTCTTTATTAATATTTTTATGGCAGTTTCGTATTAATCTAATATTTTTTAAATGTAATGAAGTTATTCTGTTACATTTCTTTGAAGGAATGAATGTCAAATCCGAAAAAATTGTTTCGTTCATTTCCTCTCCTAACGAAATCTTCGATTTTGTTTAAACGACAATAATTATTTCGTTTATGGAGAAACATTTTACAACCAAACTTACGGTATGCCAATGGGAAACCCATTATCCCCAACAATTGCCGACATTGTTCTGGATACACTACTGGAGCAGACAACACAAGAATTACAGAAAAACGGGGTTCAGATAAAATTTATAACAAAATATGTATGTAGATGATTTGTTCGCAATAATTAGGAAAGGAGATGAAGAAGAAATACTTAAAATATTCAACGGATATCACAACAAAATTAAATTTACTATTGAAAAAGAGGAAAATAATTCTATAGCATATCTGGATATGAAAATCCACAGAAATATTAGGAATATAGAAACAGATTGGTACACAAAAACAGTAGCATCAGGACGTTTAATGAATTATAACTCTCCACAACCACAAAAACAAAAAATAAACACTGCTTCAAACCTTATCAACAAAGCTTTAAAACTGAGTGACAACAAATTCAGGAACAAAAATATAAATAAAGTGAAAGATATTTTAATACAGAATAGTTACCCAACCAATATTATAAATAATTTATTAAAAAAGGCTACAACTGAAAATCCCGAAAACGGAAAGATTAACAACACATCTGGCAACACCAAAAAATTTTATAGTCTGTCATACATACCAGGGATGACAGATAGAAAACAATTAGAAAAAATAATAAACTACGAAGAAGAATCATTAGCACATAAGCCCAACAAAACAATTAACGCGCTTTTTACAAGAACAAAAACAACAAGTAAGAAAATTATAGTCGGTCTAGACCGACTATATGATACCCAACTAATTGGATATAGAAAATAAGCATAAACCAAATTTGAGTGGGATTTTTATTAATTTTTTCGGCTGCAGAGATGAAAAAGTTCATATCGGATGATATATCTATATGGGGACTAGGCCCAAAAATGGACCGATCCTGACCATGTTTGGTAAAGTCTCTTGTATTTTGCAAAACTATACAAACAAAATTTGAGAAGAATCAGTGCAATATTTTTGTTTTTTGATAGATTTAAGTGAAGATCGGGAAGCAGCTCTCTATTGGGCCTATGACTAAGAGTTATCCAATAGGGATCATTTTTGGACTACTGATTAATGGATGTAATATATACATACAAACCCAATTTGACTAAGATTTGTATGATAATTTGGATCTTATGGCAATATATGTTGATTTCATAAGGGTCATTTGTATGGGGGCTAGGTCTGAACATGGACCGATTCTCACCAATTTCAATAGCGTTCATCCCATGGCCGATAAAAGCTTATATACTAAATTTCAGCAAAATATATTCATATTTAGACCACTTTATTTGAACTATCGTAGGAAAAATTATGCTCTTTCTTATGCTTTCAATTTCGTTGATTTTAATTTTAGTATATTGAAAGAAAACGCCATATAATTGAGTACCTTAATTAATGAATTATTTTTTAATGAATTATTATTTATTTGCTTAGAATCTCTACTTTAAGGAACAGTTAAGTGAATGGTGAAGAACAGATAGTTAAAGAAATATGTCCAGAATACATTCGAAATATGAATGTTTATACTTTGTTATACCCTATACCACCATATGGTTTGGGTATAATGACTTTGTGCTGTTGTTTGTAACTACCAAAATATTTGACTTAGACCCATCTTTTATTATTGTGTGTCCATGTAAACCTTGTAATCAAACTACAGGTTGCAACTATGAATATATTTTGATGAAATTTTGTATATAAGCTACTATCGGCCATAGAATGAACGCTATTGAAATTGGTGAAATTCGTTCCATGTTCAAACCTAGTCCCCATAAAAATGACCCCTAGGATTCAGGACAACTCGTGCCTGTATCATCTGATTGATTGAGTTGCTTTTATTTTGATTGTGCCTAGTTCATACTGTCTGTCATCACATTTCTAACATTAAAAATGTCTTCAGATTGTATACTTACATATATCAATTGTTTTCCATTATATAGAAATTGAGGAAATATTTGCACTGTGAGAAGAAAATGTATTATATGTTAATGTTTGTACATGTAAATCTCGTAATCAAGCTTCAAATTACACTGTGGAAGAAATTCAGGTTGCAGTCAAATGCCGATTTTCAGCATATTGTTTATATGTTTTTTTTTTTTTTTTGCCTATAACTCGTCGACTAATTGATATTTTTTCAATCTGTAAAAGCCAAATTATTGCTAGAGACCTGTGCGATAACTAAAATTTTTAAAAAAATTGATTTAGAAAATTTTTGTGGTGCTTATGAAACAAAATGTTAGAAAAATTATTTTTTTCATGCTTTTTGAAAATATTTTCGACAAAACAGTATTTTTTGCTTTCTGTTTGATCTATAATATGCTTCTCAGTTTCTTCAATAAATTTCATTTGAAAAGAAACTGGTCTTTGTCGATAATTTGCGTTAAAAATCCCAAAACCATTAAATAAATAGCGATTTAGGTAGAAGTAATTAAAAAGGGAAGTTCCAAGAATTAGGAATTAGTAAAACAACTTTTTTGTTTTCAACCACCGCACAGGTAGCGATTTTTTTTTATTTCGTACAAGCGAACTAATTTCAGAAATGAAGATTCAGTTAAGACTCGAAACTCAGCCGAAGCTGATGTCTTTTAATTTTCGCTCGGTCGTGATAAAATTCGCTAAAATTCGATAAAGCCGCCTGCTAAACGGCAACTGGCCAAATCATTAATTTATTTAATTTTTTTACTTAAAACTTTTCATAACTAACATTTCAAAAATATATTTTTTTTCCATATTTTTATAATTTCTTTTTCAATGTTTCTTAAAACCAACACTGAACAAAATTGGTACAAAAAAAATGAGAAGTAAATTAATATTAAGCTGGTCGATTAAAAAAAAATTCGAACTAACATAAACAAACGCCGCGATACGGGTCTTCTAATTTAGCCTCTATTTTCATCCCTCACTCTCAGAATTGACCTAACTTTTGCTAACTTGAATTTGTTCCACAGTGTTATTGGATAGAATTTCGGATATCAGTTTTGGTCGATCCGAGGGTGATGCCTATTTATCGTCATATTGAAACATACTCTCCAAAAATAAACACTAATGAATCATTTTAGGAACAAGTACGTATAAACTTAAATCCCATAAACCATTTTTGAGTCTTCTAGAGACTCAATAAGTATCAATAAGTATCATTTATGCCGGATTTCTAGTTGCAAATATCAACGTTTCAGATGCAAACAAGTTTGCCACTTCTGGGAGTTTTTATAAACCAAAATTTTTTTAAATTTAACTTCTTACTAATGTTGCTGTAGTGAATTTGAATTATATTAAAAATGCCAAAAGAAATAAATAATTTGAATTAATTAACTAGACATTCGATGTACTTAAGAAGGCTGGTCGTTAGTTTCTTCATTCAGTAATTCTGTAGTATTTTTATTTACGACCCTGTCCAATAAATTAGGTCTCGGATACAAAAATTCAAATCAAAGTATTTTTTAAAATAGATTTCTTGACACATTTTATGATAATTGTTTAAAATTTTTTATAAAACTAGCTCACTCG
Source organism: Cordilura impudica (assembly GCA_963682025.1). Classification (NCBI taxonomy): domain Eukaryota; kingdom Metazoa; phylum Arthropoda; class Insecta; order Diptera; family Scathophagidae; genus Cordilura; species Cordilura impudica. Next base: position 148,636,573 of record OY821518.1, on the reverse strand, counting down.
ACTTAAGTGTACCCTATCGATTGTTATTCTCTGATGCATTGGATTGGACAAAAATTTTTACATATCTGAAGAACAAAGCAGAACCCAATATTAAAACTTATGAAGTGAGGTTGTAGTATAATTGTATAGTAGGAGAAAGTGAATTTAATGTCCAAAAAATGTTATTTCCCACAACAGGAGATTGCCGCCGTTTTATGTATTTAGAAAAATATTTTGTGATGTATTTTTAAATTAGTATGTATCATGTTTTTATTTTTCTTGCCTTTTTTAATTCAATATTAATTAATTATAATTTATGGGTTGTTAATATATTTATCTGTGTACATCTGCGAACAACAACTACTACTACCTTATTTTCTCTTCTATTTACATCTGTGAGACTTTGATGCCACCGATATTTTAGATTATAAGCATATAGTTGCATTAGGGAGGCAGTGAAAGCTATGTGCCACTTTAGCCATAAATCTGCTCAAAATTTGATCGCTATAAATAAATGTCTAAATAAAAAGTTTTCTTCGTATGTTATAGACCTTTTTCCTATATATTATCATATTTTTAATCAGATTCTATTATTTTTTTTCAATACGGTATATAATTTTTTTTTTAATTGCTGAGCTGAAAACAATGCTTTTATTTCTTAGTCTTCGTACGTACTTAAGTTGAAATTTAAACAAAATAAATTATGCAGAAAATTTTTCTCTCATTTTGTAATCACGATATTTCACGTTAAAACTGGAGTCACAAAAATATTATAAAAGTATTAATTTTTCTTAGAAATCACCTCTCTAACAATTGGTAATCTGGCCAGTAAATATTTTATCATAAGAGAATTGGATTTGTTAGGACCATCGAGAATAAGGATTACTCAAATGAATATAATCTGATATGGAATATAGAATTATATCGAGGCATCAAGTGCAACTACAATAATAAGAGTAAAGTGTATTGTGTGGCTCTGAATATACATGGAATCTCATACGCTCAACCAAAATAATAATCGTTATCCATACAAATAAGTGCCAGCATGGTAAATGTTTATAACAAAATACATGTGAACGAGTATTTACCATTTTCGTGTGTTTTTATTTTTGTTATCATCGTCTTTATCGATATGAATGGTCATCGTCAATGATATTTTTCGAAGATACTAAAAGGTCAATCGTGGCGGTTGTGCTTTATTCAAATTTATTTAATTTAGTATCGTAACGAATTAATGCCATTAATTATTATTGACATAGCCGTAGGACGTTTTAATATCTTTAATTATGAACATTATTTTTACTTCCAATTTAATTTCATTATATGTTTTATGGCGAACCAACCTGCAAATCATATTAAACATGACGATTAAAATGTTAAGAGTCACTGATGGTCACTGGTGGCAGTAAAAACATTCATATCATTTTTTTTTTTTTGGCAAATTTTTTATTAACACATAAATACAGATCACTGTGTGTGTGTCTCACATAGTAATTAAAGAATGTTTTCTCATTTGAAATTTGAAGTTTCACATCTGTAAATTATTAAAAATGTATACATAATTATAGATCGAAAGTGAAAAATTTGGAAAAGTAAAAGAGATGGAGTTAATTATATGTCGAAATATTTTTTCGAACTAAACTTTTTAACTAACAAAGGGTGGCTCTGTAGTCGTCCTCTCAGCGGTTCATACTCACATTTAGGTAGGTAACAAGAGGTGATGTGATTTTCTAAAATTTGTTCCAAAGTAACCAATACCAAATTTAATATTAAAAAAATGGTTATCTAAAGGTCTATTATACTCTAAATATGACATGACAAGACCAGTTCAAATTTTTCTTTATTTCATAAGACAAAAATATTTTAGGAGGATTTTTATGAGAATGGGTACTCCAGTTCTCAGATTTCTGCGTGAACTCTTTATAATTCATTCAAATAGTTTCCAGAACAGTAAATTTCAAATCAAAATGTAGTTGTTGTCGAATAAATAAATATTTATATACTTTATCATCAGCAAATAAGCTTTTGGGACTCTTCTTGCATTAGTGTAAGCTGAATATGTTACAATTAGAAGAACAAAATTTAGTATGGAGAAAACCCAATACGGAACTTTAAGAAAAGAGTATAGTTCATAGCATAATCGAGATTGGATAAATACCTTTTCAACCCATATATCTATAATATTAATAGGCTAGGCGATTTCTTGTGACCGATGTTATGTTCTACCATTTTATCCCGATTTTGACCAAACGTATATTATTTGAATGATATTTCTTTTTAGCCGTTTTGCAGATTTACATATTTTTTTTTTCCTTTATTTTGAGTAAATTGTGTTTAAAGTTGTTACTAACACATACATAAAATTGTACAATGCTATGTGTGTGTTTATTAAATTTTTTAATGTGTTTGTAATAAAAATGAGTTTGTGTTGATTTGTGAATTGGCTATAATTGATTAGCATATCTTTAGGGTCTTTATTTAATGAGAAAATAAAATTTCCTAGAATTTGCACTCGAATTTCAAGGGCTGGAATCTGCTAGTAATATATAAAATTTTTTTAGAGAAAATCTTAAAAACAAAGCTGAGCAATTCCAAACGACAATTATTTCATTCAAAGACTTGTAGAAAGTGTTGGAAAAACGAATTAGAACGTATCATATCACAATTACAACAAAACTGCCAAAAGTATTAATTGAAATATGGCTACATTGGGGCAAATATTATACGAAAACATGGTACACTCAATAAAAGCTAGATCATAACACTCGACTAAATATTGTCTTATCTTTAGTTTTAGCCGAGTGTATGTTTCTGTACTGGTAAATACACTTGTTGGATATTTTCGATAACTTTATATATAACATCAATGCAATCATGTTATCAAAAAAAAAAAATTTAGTCTGTCCTCTTATAATAGTCATTTGGTGTATTAAATGAAATTTATTTGTTGTACCAATACTTTTGAAGACCAATGTGTGGATGACTGATGATATAACATATATTTATACACATTGTTGTACCTTTGGTTTTGTTAAAAAAAAAAAACAAGTAAGAAAATTATAGTTGGTCTAGACTGACTATATGATACCCTATACCATGCGTTTAGAGACCCTATCTCATAGGCCCAACTAACTGGACAAAGAAAATAAGCATAAACTAAATTTGAGTGGGAATTTTATTCATTTTTTTTTGGCTGCAGATAAGAAAAAGTTCATATCGAATGCTGTATCTATATGGGGACTAGACCCAAAAATGGACCGATCCTGACTATGTTTGGTAAAGTCTCTTGTATTTTGCAAAAATATATACATATAAAATTTGAGAAGAATCAGTGCAATATTTTTGTTTTTTGATAGATTTAAGTGAAGATCGGGAAGCAGCTCTATATGGGGCCTATGAATAAGAGTTGTCCCATGGCTATCATTTTTGGACTACTCATTAATGCATGTAATAAACGCATACAAACCCAATTTGAGTTACATCTATATGACAATTTGGATCTTAAGGCAATATATGTTGATTTCATAGTGGTCATTTGTATGGGGGCTAGGTCTGAACATGGACCGATTCTCACCAATTTCAATAGCGTTCATCCTATAGCCGAGAAAAGCTTATGTACCAAATTTCATCAAAATATATTCATATCTGCGACCTGCAGTTTGATTACCAAGTTTACATGGACACACAGACGGACGGACGGACACACGGACGGACATCGTTAAATCGAATCAGTTAGTGATTCTGATTCGATAGGTATAATAAAAGATGGGTCTAGGTCGAATATTTTTGGTAGTTACAAACAGCAGCACAAAGTCATTATACCCAAACCACATAGTGGTATAGGGTATAAAAAACAACAAATCGTTTATTTTTACCATTTCCTCGTTTAGATTTTGTCAATCAATTGAAACGATTTGTCAGTTGTTTTTACTACTTAGTTAGTTGTTTTCAGTTGTTTAAAAAAAAAATAAAATATACATTTGATTTAACTGTAAATGTAACTGTCCATTTGTATTAATATACATTTTCAGTTAATTTTTTTCGAGCAACCTCTTTTGCATAACGGTGTAAACTCGGACTGCAAAATTGAGTTGTTGTTTATATTTCTATTTAGTAAACACTCCTTTTTACTTTTGAATAAATGTGTCGGCTGAGCTTACTTATATTAATAATAATGTGGATCATTTTCGGGACTGCTGTCTGGGGGGGTGAGAAATTTCAAGTCAGGATGAAAGTTCTAGGCTAGTATAGTAAAATTTACATAGGATTTGGCGTTCTCAGACCAAATGGTTCATGAGTTATAACTGAAAAACTAAGTAAACAAACATTAAGATAAGATAAAAAAATATAAAAGCTCACAATTCTTTGGAGGTTTTACTATACTGGCCTAGTACTTTCATATTGACTTGGAATTTCTCTCCTGATTGTCTGTTGCACTGTGTAATGGGGGAGGAGCGGCACCGCATTTAATTTATCATATGTAGATGATATAAATGGTACTAAAAACGTCTGTTTATTTATTTATTTTTTTGAGGGCGTGTGAGAATTCTAAAACACGGATTTTTGATGTAAAAATCAGTGTAGCACAGTATAATTTTTCGTAACGTTGTAAAAATAATTGGAATTTTTTTTTTTAATATTTTGAAGGAATGCTTAATAAAAAAAACATAAGAAAAATAAGTGAGATAAAATTGCGATAATTAAAAATTGAAAGATGGAAATGTGGGGTGTTCTTTTCACTGTATCTTTTTTATTAAAGATATTTGTACATACATATGTATGTGGATAAGATTCATTTTAATATTGGCGCCAGCGTCATTGTACAATGAAATATTTAGTACAAAATTTATTAAAAACCTAGAAACTTAATATTAAGATATTGAAATATTTAGTACAAAATTTATTAAAAACCTAGAAACTTAATATTAAGATATTAGAGTTATAATAGAGCAATTCCACAGCGAGTGAAATTTTTTAAAAAAAATTTTTTTTTTTAATAAATTCAATTTTGTTTGCCAAAATAATTTTCTTAAAATACCTTTTATTACGAATAATAAATAAAAAAAAAAATATAAATCAAAGTTTTGACAGATAAAAAAATATTCAAATTTAGTTCTGAAAACGTTATATTCATTCCAGACTAATGTGTAGAGGGTAAATATATATTTGTCATTCCATTTGTAATAATTAGAAAAAAAAAACCTGGACCCCATAAATTATACAATATATTCTTGATCATTACAACAAGCGGTGCCGAAATAGCAACATGCGTCTGTGGAAATATCGATTACGACCTCAATAGGTCAGCAGTGTTGTTTATTTTTAGTGAAAATGGTTCATTGTTAAAAAAATCTTGAAAGAATATGATTTTCTATGTTGTTCTTGTTATTGTTGTTGTTGTTATACTAAGTTTTGTAATTTGTGTGTCATAGCTGAAAATTTTATTGTGGTTGTGATCTTTGCGTTTTTTTTTTTGTAGCATTTGTTTCATTAGTGTGCATGTCTCGTTATAATCCACGTGTCATATTAGTTTAGGCTGATATTGCACACATTTTTTTGAGAACTCTACATTTGATCTTATAGAAAAATATCCATATGACAAGTTTTTTCATTTGAAAACCTAACCAATTTTTCTAATTTAAAATTTACTATGTTTTGATGAATTTAAGATATTTTTTTTATAGAAAATCTTTCTGATTAGACAGTTTAAGTATTTTAAAAATATTTACTATTTAATACGTTTAAGGGCTGCTCTTTAATATTTCCCAGATTCTTATATTTTTCCCATAGAAGTACTAGAAATCTAACAGAGCTTAATGTTATGTTCCATGGGCAGCAAACTTCGATGTTCGCTCTCTCATTCACGGTTCGCGCCCAAATCATGATTGAATCAACATGTTTCGCCATACAATATTTTGAGAACGAACCAACTTGGTTCATTTTGAACCTTGCTGCGAACCACGAAGAGTTTTCTATCATCTCCAATTCTGGTAAAAAAAAAATAATCGCTAGTTTATCTGAACTAGCTCTAAGAATATATAAACAAATAAAAAACAGAAAATTAAAATTACTATATACATTTATTTAAATAAAAACAAAACAAAAACAAAAAGCCGCGCCAAATATTTGCACAAAAAATATAAACGTCAAAATGAAACAAGAACAATCGTCTGAACACCAAGGTTCGCAATCGTGATTCAGAGAGCGAACCATTTGGTTTATTTTGACTTCTAAACATGCTATAAGACAAGTTAATAAAAAATTTAAAAAAAGTTCTTTAGGCCTGGCAACTCTTGCTTTCAAACAATATACGCACATATTCTTTTAAGCCTGGTTTTCACTATGTCGTTTTCAATGTCAATTATTATCAATTGTATGAAAACGGGTAATAATGTCTTCTCATTTGCAACCGCTGGCAACATTTGACATCTAGAATAAAATTGCCAAGACGTTGGTATTTCGTTATTGTTTGACAGCCTGATTTTTTGTTAGTTTATAAGATCTAATGCAAACGTAATTAATAGAGTATTACGAGATTTCAGTTGAGGCAATTGTTTGTTGTCAGTTTATGTGATATAGCGGTTTTGTTAGTAAAACATTCAATAATTTGATTTTTCTTGATTTTTATTTTTTATTTAAAAAAAAGACTTTAAACAAAAAGTTATGTTAATCGTATAAAGAGTAGAAATAAAATAAAATTGTTGTACAAATTTTTTGAATAGCTTTTATAATATTTGGTTTTGAAAATAGTCGAACACCCTATTTGTTTCCATTTTTTTAATTCTTTTTACGACCGAACCCTGCCTCACACTTACCTACCCCACTCGACCTAGGGGGCACGCCCCCTTAACAAGGTATGTTAAAATTTAAATTTGATAAAAGAAACTCCGAGTCAACGTCACCATTCGCAAGGTTAAAAATAAAGGTTACACCCAACATGGTCCTCCTACTCTCAAGAGCTGGAAGTCTGATAAGCTTTAGTCTATTAGTATATGATGGTAAGTTGTCATAACTCCAACCTAAAACACGTAGACAGAATAGCCAATTGCATTGCCGTGAACATGATAATATGGATTCCATATTATTGATGCATATTCCAAAATTGGTCTTACAAATGCTGAAGAAAGCTGTTTAGTATCATATGGATCTGTAAACTCCTAAGCCCATCTTTTAACTAAACCAAGAGTAGAACTTGCCTTATTAATAATCATACTAATATCCCGTAAGTACGATAACATCGAAATCCAATTCAAAACTATTATTATAAAAGTTAGCAAGTTTCGTATTAAGTCCACGTACATTCCTGTAAGCAATACATATTTTACATGTACTTCGAGACATTAGTTTCCCGGTGGATTAAGTTGACTTCGGACATTAGAAGGGGGAACTGCTGGCGTTAACCTAGGATTTTCCCTATAAACGTACTCGAGAACTAAAGTCCTAATGGGCAAAAATTCAGGGCCAACGATTCTATCAAATATCTTACTTGGGACAATCAACCTGAATGAAGATATGCTACGATTCAGATCAACTTTAATCTTAAAACACAAGATGTCCAAGTCCATATAGATTTTTGACTTAACATAGAATAATAAGTTATCGGCAATTGTATCCCGAGCAAACGCGACACCAAAAGTGGTCTTTCAGGATTTCACTACGGTCAACTTTTTAGGTCCCGAAGGCAGTTTGTCAGAAACGTTGTTTGCCTGATCATTCAATGGAGCAGCACTCTGAGATGAAGATCTTAGAGCACGCTTTGGGTCAATTGAGGCATTAAAGTTAAAAGAAGGCATCGAGGAAGAATTAGTAACCGGAATGGCAGTGACAGATTCAACCAGAGGAGCCGCAATTGAATTTGTATTTAAATTTCTGCTCCTGATCCTTATTATTTGTACACTTTTTAATAGAAATATTATTTTTGATAAAGAAAGCTTCGGCAAAAATTATTGCTACTGATATGATATTCAATCCTGATCACACTATATTAAAACAGGTTTGCCACCTGTTTTATAAATTTTATAATATTCAACAAGTAGTTATGGAGCGTAGTTAATAATGCTTTATAGGACTGTATTTTATACTGTTTGCAGAGCAAATAATAATTAATAAAAAAAAATCGTAATTATAACAAAATAAAAATAAGCAATTATCGCATTTCAATGCTGTTATTAATTTATTATGCATAATACATCACATAGGTTGTTCTTATGTTTATGTGAAAAGACATAGAAAGTTATTAGCATTTATGTTCTAATTTAATTGCAATAACGATTGTTTATTTTACCTTATAAATTGAAAAAAAAAAAATAAAATCAATGCAATACAAATCGAAATATATCTTAATTCAATTTTACTATAATCATGTTGTTTCTTTTATGTCGTAACATGGCTTGCACATACCACCTTAATGGATTTGTTGTATTATATGAAATTCTGTCTCTGTTTTGTAAATCATTCATTCGTTTTGGTTTTATTTTTTTTTTTGAATGTTTGTATGTAAATGGCATTGGACATTTTGTAATCAGTAGCAGACGAGACACCAAAGAAATAAAAGTCCAACAAATAAATGTATGAGGAGCGTATAACACACAATATCTTGCATTGGTTTGAGCTTTATCAGGCAAGCTTGTTTCCTAAGTCTTTCGTTTCATCTCCATCTGATGGTTGTCCTAACTGGTGGTGGCCCCTTTGTTAAGATGAGAACGTGGAATTGCAAAACAAGTCACCTTAACAAATTTCACATAAATGTTTATGTTAACACAAAAGTGTGGGCATTATAACAGCAGCATGATTTTAGCAAAATATTATTACTAACATGGGTTTGAGGCATGGAATTGGAATATGATGAGAAATTATAGGATGTCCCTTGCCATCATGTAGTAAATTTTTATATTTTATGCCTCGTTTTTTCATGTTCCTCTTTTCACTGTTTGATAATAACAAAAAAAAAAAATTTAAAACTTACTTTGACTTTGGTAGATTGTTGGTAAGAACGTGTGCTTTGCTAAATTAATGAAGTCTTATTTTATTCATTTTGCTCAACACTCATACACAAATTGATATCAAAATATATGTTATTCATTACTTTTTTCGTGGCCATTTAGTTTTTCTTATTAAGATTATAACAAGTTGACATATTGGCGCCAGATTTTAATTCTTTTTCTCATTGTTTCTGGAAATATTTTTTTGTCTTATAATGAAAAAAAAATCATGTGAGTCCGATCACAAGGGAGATGTGTAAACATCTAATAATTAAAGAAGAAATCAACATCATATTTTCCAGTGCATAAAAAACAAGTCGAATATGGTGTTTTCTGAAATTCAATTGATGTTTTCTGAAATGCAATTGATGTTTTCTGAAATTCAATTGATGTTTTCTGAAATACAATTAATGTTCTCAGCAATTCAAATAATGCTTTTTGAAATTCAATTGATGTTTTCTCAAATTCTAATTATGTTTTCTGAAATTCAAATTATGTTTTCTGAAATACAATTGATGTTTTCTGAAATACAATTGATATTTTCTGAAATTCTATTGATGTTTTCTAAAATTCAATTGATGTTTTCTGAAATTCGAATGATGTTTTCTGAAATTATATTGATGTTTTCTGAAATTCTATTTATGTTTTCTGAAATTCAAATGATGTTTTCTGAAATTATATTGATGGTTTCTGAAATTCAGTTGATGTTTTTTAAATTCTATTTATGTTTTCTGAAATTCAAATGATGTTTTCTGAAATACAATTGATGTTTTCTGAAATACAATTAATGTTTTCTGAAATTATATTGATGTTTTCTGAAATTCAATTGATGTTTTCTGAAATTTTATTGATGTTTTCTGAAATACAGTTTATGTTTTCTGAAATGCAATTGATGTTTTCTGAAATTATATTGATGGTTTCTGAAATACAATTGATGTTTTCTGAAATTCAATTGATGTTTTCTGAAACTCGAATGATGTTTTCTAAAATTATATTGATGTTTTCTGAAATTCTATTTATGTTTTCTGAAATTCAAATGATGTTTTCTGAAATTATATTGATGTTTTCTGAAATTCTATATATGTTTTCTGAAATTCAAATGATGTTTTCTGAAATTATATTGATGGTTTCTGAAATACAATTGATGTTTTCTGAAATTCTATTGATGTTTTCTGAAATTCAATTGATGTTTTCTGAAACTCGAATGATGTTTTCTGAAATTATATTGATGTTTTCTGAAATTCTATTTATGTTTTCTGAAATTCAAATGATGTTTTCTGAAATTATATTGATGGTTTCTGAAATACAATTGATGTTTTCTGAAATTCTATTGATGTTTTCTGAAATTCAATTAATGTTTTCTGAAACTCGAATGATGTTTTCTGAAATTCTATTTATGTTTTCTGAAATTCAAGTGATGTTTCCTGAAATTCTATTGATGTTTTCTGAAATTCAATTGATGTTTTCTGAAACTCGAATGATGTTTTCTGAAATTATATTGATGTTTTCTGAAATTCTATTTATGTTTTCTGAAATTCAAATGATGTTTTCTGAAATTATATTGATGGTTTCTGAAATACAATTGATGTTTTCTGAAATTCTATTGATGTTTTCTGAAATTCAATTAATGTTTTCTGAAACTCGAATGATGTTTTCTGAAATTATATTGATGTTTTCTGAAATTCTATTTATGTTTTCTGAAATTCAAGTGATGTTTCCTGAAATTCTATTGATGTTTTCTGAAATTCAATTGATGTTTTCTGAAACTCGAATGATGTTTTCTGAAATTATATTGATGTTTTCTGAAATTCTATTTATGTTTTCTGAAATTCAAATAATGTTTTCTGAAATTATATTGATGGTTTCTGAAATACAATTGATGTTTTTTGAAAGACAATTGGAAAATGTTTAGAAAAGAACATATCATAATTTTTTCACCAATACAATCATAAGTCACACAGCGTTATCTGCTTCAGCTCACACCGATATGAGTTACGCTGTTTTTGTGATTGTATTGTGAAATAGAAATTTACCCCCCTGCGCGTATAGATGTTTACACATCAAAAAAAAAAAATAAGTTTGCTATAATCATTTAAATTTACAAAAATTTTATTTATTTGTGTATGAAATTGTTTATGTTTTAATAAAAAAAATATATTTTTTATAGTATAAAAAAGTTTAAGCAAAATTGTTTGAATGGTGTGAATAATTGATCACTTAAAAAAAAAAATTATATATAAAAAAATGCAAGTTACCAGCTGACACCATCTGTGAATATTACAGATTTTGTATTAAATGAAAGAGCTAAGAAAAGAACTTGTATTTGCAATTATTTTAATTTAAACTGAAAAATTACACAAAAATTGGTTGAAAAATTATTTCGTTTTCTTTAACATAATATTTGTAATTTATGTAAAATTTAATGTTCACTGATTAGTCATTAGTGGCCACACTTTTAGTCTTTATTCTACTATAAACCAAGACATGCAAAGTGCCCATATCTCGGACATGTAAGCTTGAATGAGTTGTTTTGTTTCACCTGAACACAATCGGTTATTATTTATCAGTACAAGAATTACACCATTTCTGGTTTTAAGAATTTTTACTTGCTTAAAAATTTGTTTCTCAACTAATTTTATATGAAATGGTTTAATTCAGCATCCATACGTTTTGGAATAAATTACAGATAATATATAAATCTGTAAAAAAAAAAAAAAAAACTGACATCGACAGTGGAAAGCTACCAGTGAATAACTTCAGTGATCTCTTTCACAGTTGAAATGAGTGGAGCTATTAACTCAGCAACCAGATTCATTGTGGCTACCGAATTTATTGCCGACTGAATTGCGATGAGGTTAATGACCGAATTTCGGATTAACTCAAACCTCGTTTTATGCGAATTTTTTTTATGCGAATTCGAATTTATGCAGTTTTTAATTTTTATTATTTTTTTTGAATTTTATTTGAATTTTAATGTTTTGATTTGAATTTATGCGAATTTTTTAAATTAAGGAACGAATCATTCCTTCTTATATGGAACTAGTGTATCATTTTATGCGAATTCGATTTATGCAGATTTTTGCGGACCGAATTAATCGCATAAAATGAGGTTTGAGTGTATATTAAAAAATTAATTGTGTATCAGAATTGAAAATATACGACAGTCTTAAAAAAATCTGAAATCGTAAGAACAACATAAAAGTTATTAATATATTTCATCATATAAAGGGTAATGAAAAATATATCGTATTAAAAAGGTTCTCAGCTTTAGTTCAAAATTTTCAACTAATTCCATGGCTGATTTGGACTTGATGTAATGGTAGTATTTCTCCACAGATTAGCTTTATTCACAAGTTCTTCTTTGAAATCATATCTGCAATCCATATTCACGGTTGAACATTAATTTAATAAAAATATAACAAATATTTCAAACGCTAATTTGGAAATAATTGTTTGACTCTATTGAAAATCACCTGATTTATTAAAATTGTAGTTTCTGTTTGTGAATGATAATATCTGTTTCGCTTGGTAATTATGAATTATATACTAGTACATTACATTTGCATTGGGAAGGTAAAGCAACGAAGAATGCAATACACTAGTAATAAAGCATTTGAAGAGGAAAAATTTATAAGCAAAATTTCAAAAATTTTAGATAGAAGCTGTTCTATTATTCAATATATATTGAAAAGCAAAAAAACCAACCTAAATATAAAAACCAAGTTTTTATAATACTCCTTTTATTTGTAAATTAATTTACCATCATATTATTAAATAATTGATTGCTTGAAAATGAAACATATTTATGCCAAAAATCCAAAATTTTTTCGTCTGCGCGAGTCTGCCTGCAAAGTTTCAGCTTGATTGGATCATGGGAAAAAGGTTAAAAATCGATCCAAACACTACGAGTTAATATAAAGGGAGTAAAAAGCAAATAATAATATAATATACCTACTATAAAGAGCTAATTTGAAAGGTAGACTACTCGGGAAGAGGCCACTGTTTATCAACAAAAATAAAAAGATTCGCTTACAGTTCGCAAAAACACATTAATACAAGAATTTTTTATTTTGAAATGATGTATTGTGCACCGACGAGAGCAAACTTAATATATATTTCGGTCTGATGGAAGGCCAGTCGTTAAGATAATAATGAAATACGGCGCACAGTGGCGCCTTCCCCCAATAGCGTGGTAAAAATCAAAAATTCGATAGAGGCATTCAGTAAAATTAATGAATGTATAGGATAGGGGATTTCTCAGAGATTAAGAATCAATGAACAGTTCTAAAATCGGATAAATTATGAATGACAGAGCTCCACAAAGTTGGAATTTTTTAGCTTTTAGAAAAAGGCGCAAAATTTTTTGAGAAATCCTTTTTCAAATCAAATTGTAGCCAAACAGGTTAACCGTCTATAAACCTTTTGATGTCGTTTCAAAGATATTTTTATTTTCTATAAAACCAAATAAAAGTGATGTTATTTTGTTGTTTTACTTTTTCTACAGTCGCAGTTTTTCAAATATACTATATATTGGTAGTTTTTTCTACTTTGATAGAATAGAACTAAAAATGTTTAAATATGTTTAGTTAGATATTACCCAAAATGTTTCACTAATACAATACTCTAACTAACTAGTTAAAGTGAACTTGGCTGCATATACATGCCAGTCTGCACGCAACAACCATAAAGTTGTAAAAACATATTTACAGACCATATATTATCTAATTTTTGCAGATTTTTATATTATTTTTCAAGATATTTTTGGTGCTTGAAAACAAAAAATTAAATTTTTTTTATATAATTTTGATTTTGATGGCGAAGTGTTTTTAAGAAGATTGTTAATGTTTTGTGATTTTTATGTATTGGCAATAATAAAAATTACAAATTCTGGAAGGCAATGATCATCAAAATTTTGTTAATGAATTGAACACAATAAAAAAATCCGCTTGCCTGAATTATTTTTAAACGGCCCAAAATTTTCAGTGTTCAAATTCTGTTAGTGAATTCAATAATAAGAAATTTAAACTCAAAAATAAAAAAAAATTGATTGCGTTACCTGGATTATTTTTTATGTTGTCTGTATTTTGCAACAATTGGAAACTTTTGACCTGATGCCAGGTTAACATTAACAAAAAACTAGAGGACCGCTGCTGCTCCGCAGCATTATATTATATTATATTAATTTTTATAATATAATACCAAAATTTCCCAAGAGAAGTTAACGTACAGTAAAAGTAAAGTTGATTCTCCACGCATAACTTTCCTCAAACCCAACGAATTTAAGCAGTTAATAGCTCAAAAGTAGGAGCTTGATCCACAGCGTGTTTTTAGACCTACGTTAATTAGAACTCTAGTTATAGAGGTTTGAGAGAAGAAAAATATTGAAAAAAATCTTGAATGCAAATTCTTTTAATATATAAGATTAGCACTTCCAAATTTAAAACAACGAAAATTCGCTAGCGCTACCTGCACTATTTTTTTGCGGTTACTGAATTCAGCATAATAAAATGAAGAAAAGGTAAATAGAAACTTTTGTGCCTAGTACCGATTTTCAAAGATTTTTTTACAGATCTCATCACTGGCCTAATAAGCCGTTATGATCCCAATTTCATCGCAATAGCATAACATTTGCTACATTCAGTGGCATTAAAACCAGTTTTTAAGGAAAACTTGTATGGGGACTAGGTCCAAGCATAGGTCGATTCCAACAAATTTAAGTAGGTTTCATCTTTGGGTCAAAAACACTTTAAGTTCAAAATTTCAGCGCATTATCTTTATATTTGCAACATGTAATATTAGCACCAAAATAATATTGAACTTTGATAGAATATATTTAAGCCCAATGTAGACCTACCATCATCCAGCCAGCATTATGGAGCCAGTTGTAACAATTGACACTTTGGTTGATGGATGGATAGTTCACATTGATTCACACACACAATTTTTAGAATTTAAATATTTATATATAAAAAATTTTAATAACACAGGAAACTTAATAATATACACAGAAAAAATATTTGCCAACCGAATTGGTCTCCAGTGGAACAACTGTATTTTCGATTGTATCAATAGAAATTTCATAACATCTGCAAATTTTCTATTATGATAAAATATTTACTGTTAAGGCAATAGAATTGTCATCATCGTGAACCCGAAAATCGGTTATTAGCATTATCGCAATTCGGTTGGTAATAAATTCGGTAGCCACAATGAATCTGTTTTCTGTGTGTATATATATTTTTTTTTTATTTCATTAAATTCAATATCAATTTTAATTTTATGCCCCAGCGCCAATTACAGCTTTAAAGATGCTAATAAAGTTGACAACAATCAGTGTATTAACACATTAAAACACAAGATTACAAAAAATTTAAAAAAAGAATTATCAAAAAAAGAAGAAAAAAATAAAGTAACATCTATTTACATATTTACAAATTTCATTGTGGTTATTATTAAGAAGATAAAAGCATTTCAAGTGTTAAATTTGTTTCAGTGTTAAATTTGTTCTTAAATTTGTATAAAACACCAATTCCAGATGAAACTTTGGACTTCAACCGGTTGATGTGATTTTCCCACGAAAGATAGTTATTTATATTTATTCCCAAATATTTAATACTCTCGGATTCAGTTATAAAATTTCCTTCAATATGTACGCTCATAATGCTCGCATTTCTTAAGATTTGTGGCTTAAATCTAATAAATTTTGTTTTCTTTGCATTCATAATTAGTTTATTTTTTCTAAGAAATTTTGATAATATTGCAGCATCTTATTCAATCTGAGTCTGCAAAACTTTTTCATGTTTATAGTTGTACAAGAGACAAACGTCATCGGCGAACATAAAAAGCTTACCAAAAAACTTTATATTTTCCATATCGTTTATATAAATTTAAAACAAGAGGAGACCAAGAACGCTACCTTGGGGAACTCCACACAAGACATTTAACATGGTACTTTTTGATTCACCAACTTGAACAAATTGTTTCCTATTAGTTAGATAATCTTTAAAGATACCAATAGCACTTCGAGAAAAGCCAATAAAACCTAATTTTTTAATTAGTATATCGTGATCTACCAAGTCAAATGCTTTTGATAAATCAAAGAAAACTCCAGCAACACCTTTGTGCCCAGCATCCAGACAGTTACATATGTAATCAACAACATTAACTACAGCTTCTTCAGTTCCAGTGTCGATCAAACAATATATTATTAGTTTCTAGATAATTTGTTAATTGTTCAAACAAAATTTTCTCAAATATTTTATCAATGATGGAAAGAACTGAGATCGGTCGATAATTTTCAATTTTATTAAAAGCATTTCCTTTAGGTATGGGTATAATTTTGTGGATCTTTAGAATATTCGGATATTTAGCTTCCACAATCATTTTATTAAATATTGTTTTAATAATATCAGAAACAGAAGCCTTACGTACAAGCAACATTTTAGGAGTAATCATGTCACAACCAGGACTCTTATTATATACCAAATTATCCAATATATTTAAAATTTTAATACTGTCAGTTGCTTCACAAGGTAAAAACGTTTGAAACATGTTGATGTCATCGGTAGAGTCTTGAGGTATACTATCACGCATACTTTGAACTGAATCGCTGAAAAACGAGTTAAATAATGAAGCTTTTTCTGCATCTTGTGAAACAATGGAACCGTTATCTGTTACTAATTCTCCAGACGAGTTTTGTTTTCTTCCAATTTGCTTGTTTAAAAAATTCCAGGTTTTTTTTTAGGATCACCTTTACACATTTCTATATTGTAAGTGTAATAATTATTCATTAACTTTTTGTTACAATACTTTATAACTTTACTTATTCGTTTAACATAGCAGGCAGTCTTTTTTTTTATAAGTTATTAATGAAATTAATTCTTGAGACATCCACAGACACATTTTGTGTCTAATATTAATTTCTTTAGTTTGCAAGGATGTGCTTTGAAGCGCAGCATTCGAGAGCATATTTATAAGATTCGTACATTGTTGTTCAGAATTGCCTATATATGAAGAGCTTAAATTGTCATCTAAGTACGTTCCAAATTTTTCAAAATCTGTGTTATATTTTTTTAGAATAGATGTCTCACGGTGTATAAAATTCATTTCAATACGAACAAATATGTAACTGTGATCTGAAAAGGAATTCTCGATTGAGTTTACTGATGGAGAAATTAAACTGTTACAAAACACGCAGTCAATACAAGATTCGCTTTCAGGTCTTGTTATTAACTTATGGCATGAATTAAAGCTGAATTCGCCAAAACTATCCAAAAGACAACGACTTGATCTATCCGAAGCCATCAAATTAATGTTGAAATCGCCTACATAAATGCATGGTGAGTTACCAATATTTAAAAGAGAGGCTTCCAACATTGAAATAAACGATGGTAGCGAGCATTTTTGCGACCTATACAGTGAAGTAATTACCAAGGGTATGTTATTTATTTGAATATGAGGTAGCGATATAGATATATAATCCAAAACATCATAACTGCTCGAAGCCAATATGTTGTATTTAATTTGTTTATTTACATAAACCGATGTTCCACCATATTTATCTCCTCTGCAACAATGAACCGCATCATAACCATCAATCGAGTACAGACCAATACAATTTCTATCGAACCACGTCTCCTGAACTGTTATAACTTCAGGGATAATCGATAATTTACTGATATCAGATTTAAATTTATTGAATTTGCTTAACGAAGAAATGCTTCTTACATTAATAGATAAAATATTAAAAATATTTAAATTACTTTCACTTCCACAATAAGTATTAAAAGTATTTATGTTTTGAAAATATTTAATATTCATAAAGAAAGGAAAAAAGATACAAAAGTAATAGCTAAAATACTTAAATTGTGTTAGTTGGAATCATCATCGTCTTCATCATCTCCACCATTATCATTTCCAAGAACATCCATTAGAGTACGTTTTCGAACACCACCACTAGATCTGCAAAGTAAAGTATCAACATCTTCCATAGACATTGAACGTTGCTGATTCGAATGTTCATCTTTTTTAGGAAAAATACTTCCAGCTCTGGAATACACGAATTTATATCCAACTGATTTCAACGACCTAGCATAATGCGATAGCTCTAGAGATTCTTTGCAGAGAAAATCATTTATATACACATCTTTGAACATATCAATTCCCTTCAGTTTTGACTTTTCTTGCATAAAAGTTTGTTTAATTTTTTTTCGTGGTAAATTTAACGACCAGCGACGATTTTTTGTTTTCACCAATATTATTTGTGTTATTATTACGTTTCCGTCTATTTAAAAAGTAGGCTTCCTCAACCTCATCTTCGCATATGCTAGCTCCAGTTATTTTAGCTACATCCAATACCACTTCGACAGCACTCCTGTTTCCATCGAATTCGACGCCATTGATGATAACATCTTTTTGAACACGTACATCATTTCAAAACTTCACAGTCGATTTCAAATCTTTTTCCTCTTCTCGTAGGGTAGCATTCTCTTTTTTTTAAAGTATTTATTTCTTTATTGTTATTTACAACACCCTTCAAAATTTCATCATATTGCGATGAAATAAACTGCATTGATTGTTTTATCTCAGTCAGCTGTTTCAATTGTGTTTTTATCTCTGTTAACTCTTCAACATATACATTAACATTATTGCTAGCTGGTGCACAAAAGAGACATATATACTCAAGAGAGGAGTTCTCAACTAGATGATAATATTCTTTTTTATCTAGTTGAGTACAAAGAGAATGGAGTGTTCTTTTGCAAACATCGCATTGTATTGCATCTTCACTTTCCAATATTTGTGTGTCACATTTTGGGCAAATTATTTTGTTTTTATACCATATACCACTATGTGGTTTAATGACTTTGTGCTGCTGTTTGTAACAACCAAAAATATTTGACCTAGACCCATCTTTAATTATACCGATCGAATCAGAATCACTTTCTGAGTTGATTTATCAATGTCCGTCCGTCCATCCGTCTGTGTGTCCATGTAAACCTTGTAATCAAACTGCAGGTCGCAAATACGAATATATTTTGATGAAATTTGGTATATAAGCTTTTATCGGCCATGGGATGAACGCTATTGAAATTGGTGAGAATCGGTCCATGTTCAGACCTAGCCCCCATACAAATTACCCATATGAAATCGACATAAATTGCCATAAGATCCAAATTGTCATATAGATCTTACTCAAATTGGGTTTGTATGCGTTCATTACATCCATTAATGAGTAGTCCAAAAATGATCCCTTTGACCCCACATAAAGCTGCTTCCCGATCTTCACTTAAATCTATTAAAAAACAAAAATATTGCACAGATTCTTCTCAAATTTTGTTTGTATATATTTTTCCAAAATACAAGAGACTTTACCAAACATGATCAGGTTCGGTCCATTTTTGGACCTAGTCCCTATATAGATATAGCATCCGATATTAACTTTTTCATATCTGCAGCTAAAAAAATTAATAAAAATCCCACTCAAATTTGGTTTTTGCTTATTTTCTATGTCCAGTTGGTTGGGCCTAAGAGATAGGGTTTCTAAACGCATGGTATAGGGTATCGTATAGTCGGTCTAGACCGACTATAATTTTCTTACTTGTTATTTTTGCTTTTACTAGCCATCCTTTATATCTTACCGAAAAAGCGGGAGTTTATTTGTAAAGAAAAACAGTTTCCTCTGTTTATAAATGTTTTTAATTAAAAAAAAAGTTAATTCTTAGTAGGCTCTTGCACTTTGTAAAAAAATGACGTTTAATCACGACAAGGGTTGCCAACTTTTTTTTCATGTAGTTGTTAAATTGAAAGTTGAAAACTGCATGATTATATATTCTCAAAAAGGAAAAATAAAAATCAAAACATACTTAAATTAAAAAAATATTTAAATTTATAATAAAAATGTAGTATATAAAATTAAAGTATAAAGAAGTAAATGGAGGGATAGATACACTACGTACAGTGATAGTTGAAGATTTTTATCAAAATATGTGAGAAGTGTATTTTTGGTAAAGAGTAATAGGATATTCTCAAATGCAGTGGTCGATTCATTTGTCCAATTTAATTCCTTAGATTTATTTTTATTTGCAGATGTTAGCATTTCGTGTAGTAAACTAAGTTATGCTGCTAACATTGGAATACATCGGTGATAGTAATTAACTATGCCTAAAAACTTTTGAAGTTTTTTAATAGAAATTGGTTTTTCGAAATTATTAATAATTTCAACTCTATCTTTAGATGATTGAATTCCTTTTGAGGATATCTTATAACTGAGAAAACCTAATGAAGATGCACCGAAAATACATTTATTCCGTAATTTTGGAGTCGAGTTAAAATAATTTCTGAGTGTTTTAAATGTTGTTTTTCATTGTTATTGGCAATTTAAATGTCATCTACGTATACAAAAACAAAATCTAAACCAAAACATACTTCATTGATGAAACATTGAAATGTTTGAGCACTATTTCTAAGACCAAAAGGCATGCGTGGAAATTCAAACATTCCGAACGGTGTAGTGATTGCAGTTTTGTGTATGTCTTCTTCAGCCATAGGAATCTGGTGGTATGCACGAACTAGAACTAATTTTGACAAGATATTTTTATCTTTGAGTTCAATATATAAATCGTAAATGTGTGGTAGTGGGTAACGATTGGGTATGGTAATGCAGTTTAACATCTTATAATCGCCGCATGGACGCCGGCCATTTACGTCGTTCTTGGGAACTAAATGTAAAGCGGATGCGATAGGAGAGTTAGAAGGTCTACAAATACCAATTTTAATGAGATATTCAAATTCCGTTTTTGCAATTTTTAATTTAATTGGATCAAGACGACGTGGTTTGGTAAATGGTAAAATTCCCTTAGTTCTTATTCTGTGAACTGTGTTGTGACTCACTGGTTTTGTGAAATTTGGTTCAGATATTAGTGAATTGAATTTTCTAAGAAGGTTTTTGTATTTGTTTTCTGGAATAGGAAATTTGATTAAATAAATATCGCAAAAACTAGAAGTTTCTTTAATTTTTACTTTGGTTGTGACATCAGTAGTTAATTTGCTTTTGATATATACTATGATGCCAAATTTTTTTTAAAAGTTTGTACCGATGATTGGTGTTGAAACATTTGCTAAAAGAAAAGGAAATTCAAAATCGCAACGTAAACATAAATTAATTTTGAGAATTTTTAAACCAAAAGTTTCTATGGATGATCCATTTGCAGCAGTTAAATAAATGTCGGAATTCCTTTTGAAGTGTTTGAATTTTGAAGATGGTACAACGGCGACTATTGCACCAGTATCTATGAGAAAATTCAAATTATTTGACTTATCAAAAATGAAAAGGAGGTTTGATTTTATTTCCATCATCTCTCGATTTTGAGTTTACTTGCAATTTTCTTAGTAAAAACCTTCGAGTTTTTATCTACATACATACTTGTCCTCGTAAAATGAGTTGTACTCTCTCCGAAATATTACATGGGCCACTCAGTTGGCCTATGTTAGAGTCATTTCTGTACCATTCAAAATACTCAAACCGTCTGTATTAAATGGAACATTTCGGATAATTCTTGAACTATTTTCCCGAGATTGTAGTTGTAGTAAACCAACTGAATCACAACAATTGACGTTCTTTTGCTTTTAAAATATAAGAGGTTATTATGATCGAAGCTAAAAGAATAAGGCTGATGACAATAACTGCATTTTAGAAAAATATTACAATTAAAAGTGAAATTGTAAAAACAAGTCTCTTCTCTTTTTTGTTCTATCTTTCCACGCCTTCTTTCTGTTTGTTCCATATTTGTTAATGTTTATTAGTAAATACATAAATAAATTAGAAATAAAAAAACTAAATTAAACAAGAAGGAGAACTATATTTTTAAACGTAAACGTCAAAACGACAAATTTTTACTACGTCAAAGAACTTTCTTGAAAGACAACTGACTGTAAGTAAAAAGCAAAGAAATTTTTACTGTTTAAAATATTATATTATTTTTCAATTGACGTAAAAAGTTTGGCCTTTTATGTTTTATTGTTAACTCGGTAGAGAGAGATAAAAAAAAATATCTGATTACCTAGGCTCCATCCCATAATATCTAACAAGTATTAACGGAATATAGTTAGTATGTAATGTAAATTATTTCAACTGAAATTTCTGAAATATATTTTGAAATGGTGTAATCTTTATGCAGTAAATGATGGAAGGAAGTTAGGAATATTATGCCATTTAATGAAACTAAATTCAATTACTGACAACACGAAATTCCATTAATGAAATTATAGTCATTATATGCTGAGTAAATTTGAATCAAATTAACACAGGTCGGTTGCAAGCTGACTCTTTTGTATATACGCATACATACACACATACATACATATGTACATTAGGGTGACAGCCATTTTTTTTTTTTTTTTGGGTCGGATTATTGTGACACTGGATCTAAAACTTTAGTGCGCAAAATTTGAGCCAAGTCGGACAATGCTTTCTGGACGCGCATTGAGTTCAAAGTCCAAATATGCATTTATATGTAAAAATTATCAAAAAAAAATCATTTTTCACAAAAATTTTGATATTATTAATAGCATTTCATTCAATTAAATTAATTAATAAACCATAATCTCGAGTAAATTTTCTTTCTAATAAAATAACAAAATCTATTATCGGTTGGAAAACAGCCAAGTTATGTCAAGTTCCCCAGGCAATAAATGCGCCGCAGACTACTTTATTAAAAAAATCGTGCTTACATTTTTAAAGACATTGAAATAATTTACAACAACAACATTTTTGTTTTCTCCAGATCCCAAAATGATCTCGTCTATTGTTATACCATTCTAAATTAATGTCAAAACGGTTCGAATGTTTAAGCACTATTTCAAAATCTCCAATTTTACTTTTTCAAAAGTTTTGTTCAAGAAATTTTCCGAAATCAGCGATTGAACTTTAAGGTCCTATTAACAAAATATATGTGATTAAAAATGCCAAACATTGTAGATATCCTCTTCTTAATTTAGCGAGGCCAGCGTTTTTATTTCAGCGGATTTGAAGAAAAATTTAATTTTTCATACTTTTTCCAGTGTTAGGCTATATGTTTTTGGTGTTTTCATATTTCAAATATCTTTTGCCAAAATAGAGGTTATAGAGATTCTCAATCTTGTAAATTAAGGTTAAATTCAAACACTATAAACAGCCCTCTTTAAGGTCAAAAATCAAATTTAAGGAGATATATATTTTTTTAAATAAAATATTGAAATAATATATATTTGTCGAAGAATTTTGATAAAACTTGTTGATAATATTTTAATAATTCTAAAAAAAATATTCTGGATTATTTTCTGAAATTAACCCGTGGGGTACTCTTGATGTCAAAATGACTTTTTATGAAAATCTATAAATATTTTCTTTATCAGGATTGTTTTAAATAAAACAAATTTAATGTACTCATAAAATTCCTCAAATTTATTTTATATTTTATGAAAATATGTAGATTAATTAGTTTTTATACTTTATACAGTATAAACCAATTTGTATATCGCGGGCTTATATTCAATTTATTAATAAGATCTGAAAGTATTTGTCTATCGATTTGCTACAATATCTATTAAGAAATAGTCGCACTAATCATGTACTCGTATGATATCAAAATTAATATTATATTTGACAGTTATATCAGAGAACAGTTTGAAATCAAAAATTTATTTTACTGTCAAATGTAGATAGCACTTTTTGAATATAAGCCGTCGATATACCTCTATATGAATATAATAATTCTGAAAAAAAAAAAATATTGAAAAATTTCAAAACTTTTTTATTTGAGAAATTAATTAATTAATTAAAAAAAATAAAAAATCTTATAAATTGTAATCTTTTTGTAGATATGGTAAGTTTGCATTTTTCGAATTATGTTGCCTATAACTTAAAAAAATGAAAAAAAATGAGAACAAGTTTTGTCACAATCCACAGTTGTAAGATCTGGCCAAAACCCCATAACTTTTTTATTTCTTTATGTAAATTTATAAAATTCGGTACATGGGCTAGTTATATAATATGTGATTTATATTCTAAATTTGGGCGTGATACAAAAGTGCCATGCCCATTATTTTCAATTTCAAAACTATTTTTTATTCACTACATAAATTAATTAAAAATGGCTCTCAAACTATAGCGAATGAAAAGAATTTCATTCTCCAGTTAATAAAAATATGTTAATAATCCTTTCAGATCCAAATTTGCATAAATGGTGCATAAAATCATTTTAACAGGTAACATGTTTCTTAAACTAAGTTTGGTCTTAAAATACCCAGCCATTTGAATTCGGTCGTGAAAGGGTTATGAAGTAGAAACTTATTGAATTTTGTAGTCAAGTGTTTTAAATAGTTTATTTTTTGTTTTAAAATCAAATTAATATCAATTTAAATCTATTTGAACTGTTAAATTAAAAACATAGTTAATTATCATTAAGTTTTTTTTTTATTTATTAAGAAGTGATATCCTACTTTTTCGCGATCGTTAAAAAATTCACGCACCAAATGCGGTGTAGTTTTAAATTTAAGCTTTTCTTTTAAGTATAAAAAAATAACATTAAATTGCAAAAAAAAAAACTAAGTCACCAAGGCTTCTGGTAGCTTATCTTGTTTGATTCGCTCTCTCTTTATTCTTAAATGACTAATAAGAGGATCGGACAATACTAAGAGGTAGTGTATTATATCTTCATTGTTTATTTTTTTTTGAAAAATTTCTGCTATTATTAAGTCTCTTGAGCTTCTTCTGACATCGCGCCTATTGCGAGTTCCAAATGAGATATTATTTCTGCTCCATGCATCAACACCTTGACGGTGGCATAGTATACCACCCATACAGATCCACAAATAGTGTATAAGTTTCATTGCAATATAGTTTGAATTTTGTTAATATTATTTCTATACCAGATGCAAGTACTTGCAAGATACAATAAAATCTTTTTACTAGACCGATACGTTACCATCGTTACCATCGTTTGAGTTGGCAGTGTCAGGTCTAGGCATATCGACACAGATTCCAATTCTGTTTCTTAGTTCCTTCTGAATATATTTTTTTCTATTTTCTTTTATTTGTTTATTTTCTTTAGAAGCAAACGCCTTCCTGAAATCTTGGTTATACGAAATGTGAAGAATGCATTCCATAAATCTAATCCAACAATGAAGAGTACTTAGCCCAAACTCGTAGTTACTTACATTGGGGGTTAACGATTTCACATATTCAATGTTGTTCATATCACTTGGCTTTGTCCAGTTAAAATATTTACGACTTCACCATCAACCATTGTACACATAAGGTTGTAGTTTACTTCAAATTTGATGGATTCATTAAACTCCACTTCTGTTGGCAACAATTTTTGTATCTCTTCACACATATCTTTGTATTCCTTCTGAACGGTTTCCGTGGTTTCCTTTGTAAACTTAAATTTCACTGGCCTACAGTACCTGATTGAAGATGGTCTCTCATTTTTCTAAACTATTTCTTTACTTTGTTCTGTAATTAATTTTAAATGAACAAATGTAACCATAAAAATATTCTTCTCATTAACATTTTCCAAATTTTCTTCGCTTTGCCACTTTTGATTAAAGATTTGTTGACCGCTAGAACCATCCATACTCCACTTTCCAATCAGTATTATTTTTTTTTTTCAGAAATATTCTTCAAGTCTACATAAATTGGTTGTAAAATTCGAGTTGAGGTGTGATTTAAAAGATGCACCGGTTTCCTCAATTATTATATTATCTGGGTAGCATTCTTTTTTTTCTTTCCAATATTTTAGTATACGGATGATAATATTTTGCACTCAATAACATTTCATTATAATCTCTAAGACCCTCATACGTAGTTTTAGTAAACTTAAGGTCCATAAATATGGCTAAAGCACCATTTGATATTTGGATCTCTTCATCAAAGCGATATTTGCACTTAACTCGACAAAGTTTTTCAGAAGCCTTATGAATTAATTCCTTTTCATATTTTACACAACTTTCATTTATTTTACGGCGCTTAGGTCTTCCGCCAGTGATTTTAGACTTGTCCCACCATTCTTTTCATAAAATGATAAAAATGATAATTGTTTTAATCATACATATTTCTAAAATGTAAACTTACGCAATCTTCACATTCCAAGTATGTAAATTCTCTTTTTAGCCACTCAGATTCCTTATATTCAAAAAATCCTTATGATATTAGAATTTTGCCACCTTTTCTTTACAATACTAATGAAATTTCGGATTTTTTGTTTCATTTGATCTATTTTTAAAATTTTTTTGGAAACTTTCTCAACGTGTTGAGAATGATTGCATGAATTTCTTTGCGTTGATGTGCTTTCCACATATCAAAAATCTCTTTATTTGTAATAATAGGCGTCACTAAAAAAGGCTCTAATTTAAAGAATCGGCTAAACTAAGTTCTGAAATTCATAGTACTTACTTAGGAAGCCTTAAATTATTTTATGGAAAAAATTTCTGCGTCTTTTCAATTTTTTATTTTTATTTTTTGATGTTATTTATTTAGAGTAATTATAATTACAACAAAATCTTATGAAGGCCGCACTCAAACTAGCCGAAATTTATATGCGTGGTTAAGAATTTTTCAAAATTTTCAATTTTCAAAAAAATAAAAAAAAAAAGTTCAAAACGTTATAAATTCAAAATTATAGCCTACCTTGATTTCATACTTAAAAAAAAATAGAAGTATTAAATTTGAAAATTGATATATAAAAATCTTAACTTTGCTGCATTATATAAACTAAACCAGCAAATGCATTCAAGTGAAAGTTTGTAATTATATGTTTTAAAGTGTTAGCTCACATTTGATATAATTTTTTTTTTAAATGAAAATTTTTTTTTTCAGTTTTGGCCACATATTACAACTGTGGAATCCCTGCAAAGACATATATCTGTTGTTTTCTGGAATAACCGCGTATGTCCATTTTTGTCAGTTTTGAGCTAACGATACCAAATATATTAATTTTTAACGCTCTTTACATGTGTTAAATTAAAAAAAAAAAAAAAATACTGACCATTTCCGAGTTTTTTTTCTTGAAATAACAACGTAACTTAAATGTTTATTAAATTAATTTGCAGCACTAACGACGTAAGTGAACCTACGTTTATTCGCTGACAAATTATTTTCTCAGAAAACAACACATAGCGACATACGTTGTTATTAATGAAAAAAAATGCAACATAATTTTAGATTAGTTTTCAGTTTATAACCACTTATAAAAACTAGTGTGTTTATTTCTGTTATTTTTTGTCTCTATTATTCTTGATACGTTGTTATATTCTCATCCAAAGTCCCGTTAACTTTTTGTTGACGAACAAAAAATCCATTTTCAAGCAACAACAACTTATGTCTACGTGGGTGGTTGCATTGGTCGTTTTCTTTTTCAAAGAAAACGACGTTTGTCGACATGAGTTGTTTTATCTGCACACACTTTAAGTGTAATTTACATATTGTTTTTTTCGTCCTTCTCTAGGATATATTCCTCTGTAGATTTTTGACTCAAAATTTTATATAAAGTATTTATTGCCCACATCTACAGGACTGTTAAATAAAAAAAAATCATGTGAGTCCGATCACAGGGGAGATGTGTAAACATTTAGTAATTAAAGATTTTTTATGTCACTTTTCACAATCAAACAGAAAGCGTCATCTATGTATCACTTATAGCATTAGGTGAAACAGCTAATTCAACAACCCTTTGCTGTAAAACGTTAAGAATATCCCAATATAAACGTATATAAGTGATACATAGATGACGCTTTCTGTTTGATTTTAAAAATGTGGCACAAAAAAACAATTTTATATCATAATTTTTTCACAAATACAATCAGATAAAGTCACACCGGTTTACGCTTCAGCTCACACCGATGTGTTACGCTGTTTTTGTGATTGTATTGTGAAACAGAAATTTACCCCCCTGCGCGTATAGATGTTTACACATCAAAATCTCTAAAATCTTTATATCGAGCCAATAATTTCAAATATAACGTTTTTTGACTCCCCTGAACATTTTAATTTTATGACATACGCGATTATTCTAGGAAACCACAGATATTTTATATAGTAATTATAACATCAACAGTACCCAGAAAATAAGTCCAGTTTTATTAAAATCATTCCACAAATATATATTATTTCGATATTTTGTTTTAAAAAATATAAATCTCCTTGAATTTGGCCTTTGATTTTTAATTTAACCTTAATTTACAAGATTGAGAACCTATATAAAGTAGTATAATATTTTGGAAAAAGATATTTGAAATACGAAAACACCAAAAAGATGTAGCCTAAAAGTTGAAATAAAAATGCTACCCTCGCCAAATTAAGAACAGGATATATATTTTTTTAACAAGACCTTAAAGTCCAATCGTTGATTTCGGTAAATTGCTTGAATAAAATTTTTTTAAAAGTAACATTGGAGATTTTGAAATAGTGCTAAAAAATACGTACGGTTTTGACATTAATTTAGAACGGTAACAATAGACGAGATGCAAAATACTTTACATAAAATCATTTTGGGATCAGGAGAATGCAAAAATGTTGTTGTTGTAAATTATTTCAATGTCTTTAAAAATGTGAGCACAATGTCCTTAATAAAGTAGTCTGCGGCGCATTTATTGCCTGGGGAACTTTATATTATTTACTCTAGGTTATGGTTTATTAGCTAATTTAGTTGAAACGCAAGTTTTAAAGAAAAAATTTTGTAAAAAAAATTTTTTTTTTTTTATAATTTTTATATATAAATGCGTATTTGAAATTTGAACTCAATGCGCGTCCAGAAATCATTGTCCGATTTGGCTCAAATTTTGCGCACTAAAGTTTTACATCCAGTGTCACAATAATCCGATCCGCACACCTAAAAATTCTACCAAAAAATTTTTTCATACAAACCTCTGCCACCGTAATGTACATACAACAATGTACATATATTTGTACTAATATATCATATAATAACAATGTTCAGCCAGAGTCCATGTAAAATCTTGTTAGTTTTTTGTTTTATCAGTGGAAATATACAATTTTTATATACTATATAACTATATACTATATAATTTTAACAACATTGCAAATCGGATGGCAATAAATTCGGTAGCCACAAAGAATCTGTTTTCTGTATGTATATTTAAATATGATTTGTCTAATTGAAAAGAACAAAATAATAATTATTTAATTAGTTGTGATGTAAAAAATGACTGTACTGTAGTCGATCAGAATTAATTCCTCAGTTTAGTTGCTTTGAAATAATTTTAAATAAAATAAAGTTCAATTACTTAATTATTACGTACAGATATTCAATTAGACGTGCTAAGTCATATTATAAACCGGAACTGCCAACACAAGTTTAAAAGTGTATTTTTTATATCGATTTATTTAACAAAATACACTGTTTGCTAAACAAAAATCAAAGTCATATAAATTTAACAACTTGATTTTTACATACCAATAAAACATACATAAGTGCCGACCTCTACCTTAAGAAGAATGTTCTCGTATGAACGTTAATGAATTTTGTTTTAAAAGTTTTGGAATATATTGTTTAATTAGGCAATTTATATTTTTTGATTTACAAACCTGTATCCCAACCATCTATTTGTGTATACAACACACATACAATTAAGAAAAGTTAACCGCTAATACTCAAGGCTGCCTAGAGGCCGCTTTCACTATAACCGATTAAATTTAAAAGGAAATGTACATATATTTTTTAAATTTTACATAAAAAGTTTTTAATAGTTATAGTGAAATAAACATTGTGAATAATACAGGCAGCGTTGCGCATTCCGCCGTAAATTTATTATTGCCTTGTAATTCAGTAAAATTTTCACAGAAGTGTTAGTTTTTAGTTTGTATATCACGATTTTTTTTTTTATAAATTTCGAAATTATGGGATTTAGGGATCGAAATGTGTTCAAGTTATCGGACTCAAATGAGATTGAAGTGTTGGAGGTTTTGTAATCAGTGTAAAGTGATGAAGAAGACTCCGGTAGTGAAAGTAATGCGTGTGGCAGCGAGTGGAACTTTGATCCAGAAGAAATTTCTCTGGAAGATGAACAATGCATTTCAGAATATATAAATTTGATGGATGATAGTGATTTTCTAATCAATGAGGCCGTTAATCTCTCTGAATATTTGAACTCTATTGACGAACCGTCCACTTCATTTCAATGTAACCATTCAAACGACGAACTTCAACTGAATTCGACCACAGAAATGATTCTTCCGCAAAAAATATCAAACAATAGACTTCAGAAGAGACCCCGTTCTCCATTACCAACAGTTGTAGATGATGGTCCTTTAATATCCTCTAATTCAAATTTTAATAGTGATAAAATCTTAGCAGATTTAAAAAGATTTCTTATTGTTATAATTGTATCATAGATATTGAATGTATTTCTAAAGATTCAAAGGATTTTTCAAAAACAATTTTCAAGGAGACGCATCATTGCCAATCTTCCAAATCTTTACACTCCGTTATTTCCTTAGTGAAGAAATAATGGAAATGATTGCAGAGGAAACTAATCGATCAGCTTTTTCAAAAAATATTGAAGTATCATGTAGAACAGACTTGGACGACATTTATCATTTGACAGTTATTGTAATATACATGTCGGTTTATCGCTATCCTAGCTTGAGGAGACATGCCTTTGGACTTATACAAAAAACAATCAGCCGTAATAAGTTTGAGGAAATAAAACAACAGCTCCCTTTCTCCTATAAAGCCGACAGAGTTAAAAAGGACAACCAGGACATGGTCCCCTATTTCTATTTCGAAATTTGGCAAATAGCCCATATACTCGCTTCGATTCTGTTCCAAAATTCAAATACCATCTTCGCCAATATACGCCAAACAAGCCGCGTAAGTGAGAGGTAAAATTTTTTGTTTTGTGCGATTCAAACGGCTTAGCATATCGATTTGAGATATACAATGGAGCTGGAGATAATGTCGTATTGCCCGGTAATCCAGTTCCTGGTAGTTCCGAAAATATTGTTGCATTTTATCTCAAACTGTCGCAAATTATCTAAATCATATAATATATATCGACAGTTTTTATACATTTTTCCCTTTGATGGTTTACTTGCGGGCCGGAGGAATATATAGTTCAGGTACGGTACGAGATTCATCGCTGCAAGCTTCCGTCAGAATATATAACCAATAAAGAGCCAAGGGGATTTTCCACCGAATTTGTTGGCACCGCTTATGGGGTTGATATAAGTAATATATTATGGAAAGGTAATAAAAATGTTCGGTTGCTATCAAGAACGATCTCAGTAAATCATGTAAATAAGGTTAAGCGCTTTGAACGCAAATTGAAAAATTATCTCTCCTCAAATTATAAAATAATACAATACACATATCGGTGGTGTAGACATGTTGGTCATTATCATATCCCTGTTGGTCGTTACCATGTCCGAGCAAAGTCTCGAAATATTATGATAAGATTATTTTATCATTTAACTGATTTGGCGGTGACAAATTCATACGTATTTTATCGAAGAATGAATAATGATGCCAATAATAATATTAAACAGTCCTGGCTTATAGTCGAAAACGTCCAATTGGCCTCCCAAGTTCATTAATAATTGCACCATCATCAACTCCAAAAGGTTGCGGCCAATATTATGGACCATAGCCTAGCGAAAAGACGCAACATTCAATAAATGATCATATCCCGACTTGGTTGGATCGAGCTAAGGGAAAGAAAATGTGCAAAATATGTAAAAATTCTCAAATTCAGTGTTTTTTCCTCCAAAAGTGTGAGCCTCATTTATGTTGTTCCCCTGCCAAAAACTCTTTTTTTGAATAGCAATAAGTACACATAGTTAAAACAACAATATAAAATTTATTAATTTTTAATAAAAACATAAATATTTGTACTACTATTACACAAGGGAACAAAATTGAACTTTTTTTGTGTTGATTTGAAATTTATAGCAAATTTTTACTAATTTGAGGTCGCTGATTTCAAATCTGCACTTGGTTTTTTTCTATCAGCTCGACTTTTCGAGATATACCGTTATGTTCAAAATTAAGGCACTTCCGCTACATATATTGGAATAACTTGAAAACGGTTCACCATACTAAATTAAAAAAAAATCCGAAACTCGCAAACAATATTCTCTTAAAGCCGTGCTTACTTTGTTTTTAAATTTTCCAAGTAGTTTTAGAGATATCGTTCAAGTTTTGAAAAAAAAATTAAAATTTTTTAAAAAAGAACATTTTTTTTTGTTCTTTAAAAATTCCTAAAAAATAAAAATGGGACAAAAATCACAGTTTTGGTCTACAAACAGTTAGTTAAATATATTTCGAATAAAATGAGCTTTATTTCATTGCAATCGGTGCACAACTTTTGATTTTGTTCACGATTTACTGAATTGATATAAATCGCGATTTCCATACAAAAATAACATTTTCTAATGTGTAAGTGTTTGTATGTAATAAGTTAGTTTTTTATGATTCTAAGAATTAAAAAAATTAAGTAATAAAAAAAGATTATTTCATTTTTATGGTCAGCTATACTTTTTAATTTAACACAAAAAGAGAATTTTAAAGAAAAATAAAAAATTTTAATACACAAATATTACAATGTAACTCATCGAAAAATTTTCTTTTATAAGATTTTCTTAAATAACCTTGTTTAGAGGGATTTGTTTTAATTATCCAGCAATAGTCCGCCATCATATGCTTATCCCAGTGACCCTGGTACCGCTCCTCTATAGTGCGGATATCTTGATGGAAACGTTCACCTTGTTCTTCACTGAAGTCTCCAAGATTTTCAGGGAAACAATCCAAATGACTGTGTAGGTAGTGCACCTTAATGCTCATATTACAACCAAGCTGCTTGAAATGTGACAACATGTTATCCACGTGGTCCGAATAGTGCTCACCCTTTTTGTTTCCAAGGAAATTGCGCACTATCCAAACAAATTCATTCCAAGCATTTCTTTCAATATCTGTCATGGAATTACTAAAATTTTCATCATTGATTAATTTTTTGATTTGAGGGCCATCAAAAATGCCAGCTTTCAGTTTCTCCGAACTCAAATTGTTGAACTTTTTACTGATATATCTAAAACAATCACCGTCCTTGTTGAGAGCTTTGACAAATTGTTTCATAAGTCCTAGCTTGATATGGAGAGGTGGCAGTATTATGCGATCCCTGGGCACAAGTGGTTGATTAACTATATTGTGGTTTCCTGGAACCATAGCTTCCCTCGAAGGCCAGTCTTTCTTACTCCAGTGTTCAGATCTGGCTCTGCTATCCCATAAACAAATGAAACACGGATATTTTGTGTAGCCACCTTGTTGGCCTAGAAGAAAATTCACCATTTTTAGATCCACACAAATTAGCCAGCGGTGTTCGTTGTACTTTATTTTATTTATAACTGAGGCAATTGTAGAATATTCTTCTTTAGCTTTAGTTGAATGTGCAATGGGCAACGAACCCAATTTATTACCGTTATGCAGAAGTACACATTTTAGGCTGCGTTTAGAAGAATCTATAAATAGTCGCCAGTCATTTGGATCATACTCCTCTAATCCCATCGCTGTTACTAAACCAGGAACATCTGAACAATAAACAAATTCATCGTCTTCGGAAAAGAATGGAAGTAAGTTTTTTTCTCTGTTACGGTAGTATGAAATTGTTGTTCCTTGGGTTAACAGATTTTTTTGCTTTAATCGAGAAGCAAGAATTTCAGATGCTTTTTTAGAAAGTCCAAGGTCTCTCACTAAATCACTAAGCTCCTCCTGATTAAATTGCTCGCGTTCAGAAGAAATATCTAAATGCAAGTCATCTGATCCAAATTCAGAAATTGGTGAAGGAACATTTTGTCGTAAGTCGTGGAAATTGTGTGTAGATGTAGATGGTTGTGGTTCTGAATCCTCACTAGAGTACAGGACTGGTTGGGTAATAGACAACACGTTAGGATAAATCCATTTAGACCGGTTTGTTTTATTAATGCCTGTTATGTTGACAGCGCAAAAATAACAATCATCATAATGATTCGAAGGTTCCCGCCAGATCATTGGTGTTTTATACTTGAAGTGGGTCCGTTGCTTGTTTGCCCATAACCTTAAATACTCTACACAGTTTTTACATACAGTATTAGGAATCCAGTACTTGTCACGGGTTTCCATGGTAAATCCGAAGTAGTCAAAATAAATTTTTTTAATAAAATCTGACACACTTTTTCTATTTTTTATAAACGTGTATTCGCCACATATGTTACAAAAATAGTTGGGATTGATTTTACAGGTGTTTCTTGACGTAGCCATTGCACAATTTTGAAGTATATATCAAAGTAACACAATTTTCAATAAATAACACACGGGAACAAAATTGAACTTTTTTGTGTTGACTGATTAAATGTTCAATGTAAAATGATTTATATTTTTTGTCGTTATACTTTTCGCTTTCGTAAACACTTGTTGAATGAGAAAAATTGGTTGAATGAACCCATATAAATACTTAGTAGTTTTTTACTGAAGTACCAAAAAAAATTATATCCACAATTTTATTGACAGTCACTTATGAATGAACACATGTGTTCAGGGGAATTCCTTTAAAAAATCATCCGTTACCAACGGTAAACCACACATCAATAAAAACAAGTGGACTTTTCTTTTTTCTCTTTAATTGACTGTGAACTGACTAGGTGTCATAAAGGGACAATAAAATTTATAGGCGTTATGAGTTTGCTACCGCAACCATAAAAATGAAATAATCTTTTTTTATTACTTAATTTTTTTAATTCTTAGAATCATAAAAAACTAACTTATTACATACAAACACTTACACATTAGAAAATGTTATTTTTGTATGGAAATCGCGATTTATATCAATTCAGTAAATCGTGAACAAAATCAAAAGTTGTGCACCGATTGCAATGAAATAAAGCTCATTTTATTCGAAATATATTTAACTAACTGTTTGTAGACCAAAACTGTGATTTTTGTCCCATTTTTATTTTTTAGGAATTTTTAAAGAACAAAAAAAATGTTTTTTTTTAAAAAATTTTAATTTTTTTTACAAAACTTGAACGATATCTCTAAAACTACTTGGAAAATTTAAAAACAAAGTAAGCACGGCTTTAAGAGAATATTGTTTGCGAGTTTCGGATTTTTTTTTAATTTAATATGGTGAACCGTTTTCAAGTTATTCCAATATATGTAGCGGAAGTGCCTTAATTTTGAACATAACGGTATATCTCGATAAGTCGAGCTGATAGAAAAAAACCAAGGGCAGATTTGCATTCAGCGTCCCAAATAACCTTAAAAACAATATTCAGTTCTTAATCAACAGAACCATTGTTCCCTTGTGTTATTTTATTTTTAATATTTGTACTATAATTTTTATTTTTGAGACATCTATTCAAATTTATAACAAAATTAAATGGTAATAGCAAATTCGAACACATTTTAGCTAACTTAGTTAATTTTCACTGAAGAAAAAATCTTTTCATAATGCTTTCGACGCTTGGGTATTAGAGGGTTAATTGATTATTGCACTATTTTTCGAAGAAGCTACACATTTTGAACAAAGTGAATACTTTTAATGACTCAGGTCTCTATCAAATTTGAATATGTTTTATATATTACACAATAATAACTATAATCGAAAAATTAAACAAACAAGAAACTATATAATATATAGTACCAAAAAATAAAATTATTCACACGGACGATTACCCATAGCTTCTCAGTCCAGCTCGCACCCAACTGACCCATACGTCACTTAACGTTGGGTTAACTAACATAAGTAATGCTAAGTTGTGTTTTTTGATGAATTGAATATATTTGGTTTTATTTTTGTAGCTGAATCTTATAAAAAATAAAAAATGGAGTTTTTTTGTATGTTTGTAGGTTTATAGGAGACTACACCACTGGACCGATCGTCTTGAAATTTTGACAGTAGGTTACTGTCTATCCGGAAGGAAAAATAGGCCATATTTTTTTGATTTTTCAAGTGGCACTTCCCATCTAAAGTGAATTTTTAACACATAATATCTGGAGTACTACGACAGCAAGAGTTCTAAAACTATGTACATGTACATAATAAACTAATTTGAAGAACCGTGGAAAAAATGGGTGGCATCGGTGCAATGGGCGTGGAACCCACCATTCAAAACAAATATTTAATGTTATACATAAATCTAAAGTACTGTAATAAGGAAATCGCTGGAACTTTGTGTGAGTTTATAAGCTATTAATATGAGTAGTCGGACAAAAATGGGCGGAATCGGACTAATGGGCGTGGCCCCCCATATAATGTAAATATTTAATGTCATACATCTGGAGTACTGTAATATCAAAAGCTTTGGGCCTTTGTGTGAGTTCATAAGTTATTAATGTGAACAAATGGCCGCGATCAGACCAATGGGCGTGTCACCCACATACAAAGTAAGTAGTTAATATCATATAACTGGAATACTATAATAGAAAAGGCCTTGGGACTTCGTTTGAGTTCATAAGTTATTAATGGGAGTAGTTGCCCTGTACAGAAAAATATTAGGTACTATAAAAAGGACAGTCTTGAAACTTTTGACAAGTACATTAATTACAATATAGGTGGAATCGCAAAAATTAAAAATCAAAAATCACAAAAACCGAAAAATGTAAATAGCAAAAATCGCCCAAATTTAAAATCGACAAAATCAAAAATCACAAAAAACAAAAATTGCCAAAGTCAAAAATCGCCAAAACCGAAAATCGCGAATAACAAAAATGGCCAAAATCAAAAATTGCCTAAACCGAATATCGCGAATAACAAAAGTCGCAAAAAAAAAACACTCAAAAATCAAACATCGCCGAAACCGAAATAACAAAAATCGTCAATAGTAAAAAAAAACGCCAAAAATCAAAAATCGCAGAAAACAAAAATCCACATAAGCAAAAATCGCGAAAAATAAATATGACAGTTTTCTACAAAATGTATTCCCAAGTTTTCATTTCGTTACGGTGGGTGTAGCGAAGCGAATCGGGTTACAGTAAGTATGTTATACAACAAAAATTATGTTGGAAGTAAGATCTATACAATGAACTATTAGAACACACATACTGAATTTTAGCATTAGATGTGTTTTCATAATTTTAACTCATATCTTCAAACAATGATGCCCGATTTCTTCCATTTTAATCCGCAATTTTTGTGAATGAGCGGAATTTCAACAGACAGACCTTATGGTATTTCGATATGTTACAAATGGAATGATATATAAACTATATGCTTTCAGGTTAACCAATAGTAAAAGATTCAGAGTTGTAGCTAGTCGGAAAGTTGGTGAAAATCTAGTTCCTTCTCAAAGAACCAAACAAACAAGCAGGCTAAGAGGGTGTATTAAAAACATAACAGAACATTTAAATTCAGTCTGATTGTTAGTTTAAAACGAGTAAGAAAACAATAGAGAAAGGGCCATGCATCCAACAAATTGGATATAGAAAATAGGCATAAACAAAGTTTAAGTGAAATTGTTATAAATTTGTTGCCTATCGATATGAAAAAGTTCATATCGGATGCTATTTTAATATAGGGACTAGTCACTAAAATCATATACGTGTAAACCAAATTAGTGATTTTTTTATTTTTGAAGTATTTATTAATGGCTATAATAAACATAAATAAACAAAGTTTGACCGAGATTTATATGATAATTTGGATTCTATGGAAATTAAAGTCAATCACATAGGGGTATTTGTTTGGGGACTAGGTTCTAACATACAAAGATTTTCACCGATTTCAATACCATTCATTATATGGCCGAGAGAAGCTTATATACAAAATTTGATTGTAATTTAATCATATTTGCGAGGTGTAGTTTAAAAACGAGGTTTATATGGACACATAGACATATAGAAATATTTTTGGTAGTTACAAAAATCAGCAAAAACTCATTACATCCTGAGCAAAGAGTGAAATAGGGTAGAAAATCAATTTGTATAATGGAAATCCCCCACTATTATATTTAACCGTTTTCCGGGCTAATGTGACACGTCCAGTATAAATATACACATAACTACGATGACTACAGCAACATATAATATACATATCTCAAGAAAACCAACAAACACGCTGTTTTTTTTTTCAAGAGTTTTTTCGAAGTTTCATTCATATCTCGTGACCCTTAACACCGATTTTGTTGATTTTAAATTGCAACTCCTTTGGGATTTGGGATAAACTATTTTTTTTAATTATTGAGGGCGTGATCGTGATCAAGATAATATATGCTTTTGGTGTCTTCGGAATTTATTTCGATGCGTTATTATTTCTCAAGATAATCTACTTTTAGCTCGATACACTTCTCCCGCCGAGGGAGCTGAATCTAACGGATAAGGAACGTGATGAAGCAATTTGAACTATAATTCATGAATTTTGGTAATCGCAATATGCGGCTTTTTGCTTAAGTCATCATTTAATCGCTGCAATAAGTTAGCATAATACAAGACGTTGATTGCTTTTAATTTTTGAAGATAATTAATAAAAATTATCCCACTTTCATCCCAAAAACAGACGCCATAACCATGGTTGCAGATGGAACTGTCTTCGCCTTCTTTGGACACGATTTTCCCATTTCTGTTTTAACTGTTATTTCGTCTTAGGTATGAAGTGGTGGACCCGTGTCTTATTCATGGTTACGAATCGATGCCAAAACTCGGCTTTATTGGAACATCGCCAAACACTCTATTGAAACATCTTCACGATGCTGTTTTGTTTTATTATGAGTAAACGCAGCAACAATCTTGCATACAGCTTTCTCATCTCCAAATTTTGACACAATATGCGATTTAATGCATTTTTTGAAATGCCTATATATCAGCTAGCTCATGCACCTTCAAACAACACCATTCTGTAGAATTTCCTAATCTGATTCAATTGCTTTCCGATCTTCACTTAAATCTATCAATAAATAAAAATATTGCATAGATTTTGTCAAAATTGTTTATATTTGTTTTAAAAAATTAAGGGACTTTACTAAATGTGATCATTCGCGGTCCATTTTAAAACGTTTTTAGTAGGTCGCTTTCTTGTCTGTTTGTGTGTGTATTTGTATGTTCCGTTGGAATCTTGGAATTTATTTTAAAGTAATTTGCCGATAAGCTAGAGACTTCAAATAGCTCAGTACTGGATGACAATGCAATATTATATCAAAATTTTTTCTGTGTGGGCGTGGCACCGCACACAAATAATGAAATACTTTTTATCTCAGCACTTGTATTAGCAATGTTAACGAATTTTGGTATATTGATACATACACACAGAAAAAAAAATCGCCAACCGAATTGCTGTAAAGTGGAACAACAGTATTTTCGTTTGTATCAACCGAAATTTAATAGCATCTGCAAATTTTCTATTATGATAAAATATTTACTGTTAAGGCAACAGAATTGTAATCATAGTGATCCCGAAATTCGTTTATTAGCATTATCGCAATTCGGTTGGCAATAAATTCGGTAGCCACAATGAATCTGTTTTCTGTGTGTACATTCGTTTCCAAAATTTTTCCTAAATGTGGTTGGCGTTGGACATCGTGGCGTGGCCCCGCCCGTACAACTCAACTTTAAGAATGCTTTATCTCGGCTAATTTTAAACCAATATAAATAAAATTTGGTATAAAGGTGTTAATAGTCGTTTTCTACATTCCTTTCATATGTGGTATAATGTTACTCACCACACTCAAACTCAACACATTCAAACCCACCACACTCTAACTCACCACACTTACTACAAGACTTAAAATGAGTATATAATTAAAAAATAAAAAATTTTCAATATTCAACGTTTTTAAAACGGATTAAAATGTGTAAAATAATTTTTCATTGCCATAAACAGATTTCGAAACCAATATAGATGGTCCTGATAATGTTTGATTGTGAACTGTTAATTGATGGAAATACTAGTAAGATTTAAAACATAAACCGTTGGGCGCAAAATAATAGTAAAGAGTAGTTGTGTTAAGAAAACCGTTCATATAATTTGCACTCCAATAAAATTATACTTTATAAATTATAATAATATAAAATTAATTATAATAGTCGAACTTAAGACTTTCAAAGCATAAATGACTAAAATTCATCAATAAAATAGTAGGGATCGAAACACAAAGCATGCAACAACATTCTAACTACGGTTAAATTTTAATATACCTTTTAGTTGAAACAAGTTTAAATCAAAGAATATGCAGTACAATCACACTTTTAGTGACTTAGGTGAACTACTCACGCATCAATTATCCAATGTATGCGCCCAACGTTTTTAGTTTAAAATCTATCTAGTATTTCCATCAATAAAAAATTCACAATTAAACATTATCAGGATCATCTTAATTGGTTACGAAATCTGTTTATGGCAATGAAAAATTATTTTATACTTTTTAGTCCATTTTAAAACCGTTGAGTATTTAAAAATTTTCTTTACTTAGTAATTATATTTACCTAGTCCCCATATAAAAATATCATCAGTTATGAACTTTTTTATATCTGTGCACCACAAATTATTAACATTTGCACAAAAATTTGGTGCATGCTTATTTTCTATATCTCCATATTTTCTATATTCTCTTATTGCTTCAGCAAAGTTGAAGCCAAGATCCTATCCCTAAATGCCTGTTATAGAATATTGTATAGTCGGTCTATACCGACTATAATTTTCTTATTTGTTGCTAATGATTTTATCATATAATATATCACAAATTTAGCAAAAAATTTAAAAATATCACAGTTGCAAAACTTCTCTCATTGAAGACAGACGTGACTTTTATCGCTCCGTGTTTCTTTTTAATAATCTTGAACAATACAATAAATATATTACATATTATATTAAACAGTATTAAACATGAACAAGCCGCCTGATGAATTCAATTGCACACAAACACTAATAATGTTAGATCAAAAGAAAACACTAAATATAATCTCTCCTGGTGAAAAATATTTGTTGATGTCACGTGTGAATAGCACTGAATCTCTCGCAAATTTCTCTCCCTTCTTAATAAAGAAAGTAGTGGACAGCATAGCTGGTGGAGAAGTTGTTCTGTGCAAAAAACTAAAAACCGGCTCTATACTTATAAAAACAAAAAACTACACTCAAGCAAGACAACTAATAAAATTAACTTCGCTATCTCCCGAAATAAAAGTCGAAGTAAACGAGCACAAAACTCTCAACTACGCAAGAGGAGTTATTTACTCCAACGATTTGCGGGGTATTGATGAAGAAGAAATTCTATCGGAATTAAAAAACCAAAATGTTTGTGCAGTGAAAAAAATAATGAAATAAGTGGATGACAAGCTTAATGAAACTGGTCTTATAATTATGTATAACCTTTGCAATGCCTTCACTGCCGTGTGAATTGGCGGTAGGTTATGAAAAAATACGCATATGACCATATATTCCCCTCCCATTGAAGTGTAATAATTGCTTTCAATATGGCCATGTCTCGAAAATATGTAAAAATGATAAAATTTGTTACAACTGCGCACAATCATACCACCTTAATGCCGAATTAAAGGAGAAATGCACCCTAACATCTCATTGCATCAACTGCAAAACACAAAACTATGAAAAATGCGATCATGCTTCTGTCAATAGATCTTGCCCAGTATTTCTTAAAGAGAAAGAAATACAAGCGATAATAACTATTGAAAAAGTTAGTAAAAAAAGAGCATCAACAATTTATCAGCAAAGACACAATAACCAAACTACATCTTACTCTGCAGTAGTAACTCACAACAAAACCACTCAATTGGAATAAACAATAAATATACACCAAATACATCGAATGTTATGCCACCACCGAACTTAGCAACAAATTCACGCACAATCAAAGAGTATGCCGATGTAATGAGTGACATCTCCACCGACATCTCTGACACTGATAAACAAAACACATCAAATAAAAAATCACCAAATAAAAAAACTATACTGCTATCTAGAAACACATCTAAGAGAACAAGATCACAAGTAAAAAAACAACTGAAGCTTGAGGCTAAGCGCTCGAAAAATTCCTCGTAAATATTTACAATAATAACTCTTAATTTTTATTTTAAAAACAATAACAAAATATTATATTTTATTATTTTTAATATCAACTCTTACAAATCTCTATTATTCATTATTTCTGCTCTCAATTATTTATTTATGTTGTTTTTTTTACATATTTAAACTTAAATCAGATACCTTACCCAAGTGCCCCACCTTTTTGGCTAACTCTTATAAAATTAGTTCATTACAAATTAAAATTATTTATTATTTTAATTCTAATTGTATATTCAAACTTCAATGCCCTATCAAATGATATTTAACATCCTCCAATGGAATATGAACGGGTTTAAAAATAATTATAATGAACTTCAAATTCTCATAAAAACCTATTTGCCTAAAATTGTATGTATACAAGAAACACATTTACATGACCTGACATATATAAACATACCAATTAATTATACCTTATACTCGACCAATATATCTAACACAAGTTACGGAGGGGTAGCCATACTGGTTCATAACTCCATTCAACATCGACAAATAATATTGGGCAACAATATAAACATAGACACTATCTGTGTTGAAATAACTTCAAAGCTGAAATTTAATATATTCGCCTCATATATCCCGCCACACAAACATTTTTCTGTACAGAATCTGGAAAATGTTTTTACAGTATCTACAACACCTAGTATTATCACAGGAGACTTCAACAGCTGGCATGCCAGTTGGGGTTCACTTTCAAATAATAGGAGATGAACAATTCAAACTAATTTTATTAATGATTCGGAATATATTATCCTTAATGATAACACATAGACTTATCATTCTATAGTCCTTCAATTGCAATTGAGTCAGAATGGCAAATTCTAGATAATTTGCATGTAAGTGATCACTACCCTATTATAATCTCGCTCTTTCACAATTCAAATACTACCTCTAACTGCACAACCTATAGACCCAAATTTAAGACAGAGTCGGCCAATTGGAAACAATTTCTAAGTAAGTGTCTGTACTTTGATTCTTGTAGTCAAATTAGCGACAATGTCAATATAGAAGCAGCCAACATTTCTAAAATAATCCATGAATCAGCAAATACTGCTATACCGCAGTCTAGAAACATTTTTAGCAGAAAAGTTCCATGGTGGAACAACGAACTCCACAAACTTAAAACCGAAAAGAACAGATCTTGCCACACCTACAAACGTGATATGAGTCTCGAGAACCTAATTAATTTCAAAAAAATTAGAGCGCAATTTAAAAGAAAAATCAAACTGTCAAAAGCGAAATCAATTCCACTATCAACTAATCTACACCAACCGCTAAAATTTGGTATAACATCAGAAGCTTTACGGGGCTTAAAATAATGGACTCAATTCATTGTATATCTAATTTAAACAACCCGAATTTTATGTTGACTGATAAGTCAGACATGGTTGAAGAATTTGCAACCTTTTGGTTAGAAAATTTTTCAGATTTTATATTTAACGAAAGTTTTAGAACACATAAAGCTAGAGTCGTTCGACAAAACCTTCCAGCAACTCCCTCTTGTAAAGCACTAATAATTGAGAATCCTATATGCATGTTAGAACTTTCATCAGTTTTGACTAGAATGAAAGGAAAAATGCCAGGGTTAGACAAAGTGTCCTACCCCATGCTTAAAAATCTAACAATGAAACAACGGCTACTATCTTTGTACAACACAATTTTTAACACATATATTCCACAACAATATAAGAAAAGTATTGTAATACCAATATTCAAACCAGGTTCCAATAAAACTCTGTTAAAATCTTATAGACCAATTTCCCTAAACTCATGCATATCAAAAGTAATGGATAAAATAATAGCTAACCGACTCTGGTGGTTTATGTAATCACATAAACTCCTATATAGCCGTCAATTCGGGTTTCGAAGAGGAAAATCCACAATCGATTCTCTATTGTATTTAGATTACCATATTGCAACTAGCCTATCAGCACGTAAACATGTTTCAATAATATCACTAGACTTTGAGAGTGCTTTTGATAGAATTGGTATAGATGCAGTAATCGATCAGCTCACTATGTGGAAAATGGGCCCTAATATAATTAATTATATTAGAAACTTTGTGTCTAATAGGAAAATAGCAGTACGTATAGGCAGATGTCACTCTACCCTCCACCCTTTATCTAATGGTATACCACAGGGTTCACCATTGTCAGTTACACTATTCCTAATTGCCTACAATAAATTATGCTCAATTTTTTTCTATGCACAAGGAAATCGATTTTGT
The DNA here is from genome assembly GCA_963682025.1 of Cordilura impudica. Lineage (NCBI taxonomy): Eukaryota > Metazoa > Arthropoda > Insecta > Diptera > Scathophagidae > Cordilura > Cordilura impudica. Next base: position 148,592,353 of record OY821518.1, on the reverse strand, counting down.
GGCTTATGCTGACGATTTTAACCTAATTATAAAATCAAACAAGAGGAAAAATCCGACAGTCAACCTAAACCGTCTATTTAATGATATAGATGAATGGGCAACGATATCAGGTGCAATTCTTTCTGTCTCAAAATCTAAAACTATCCATATATGCCGCAAAAAAAAACTGTATGTGCACTATAAGCTCTTCTTCAACAATTTTAAACCAAGTTGAATCTATGAGGATACTTGGTCTACATATAAACAAAAGATACCGTTGGAACCACCATATCGATTATTTAGTTTCTTCTTTATCAAATCGTCTAAATATCTCCTTCTCAAACCCCAAAATGAACTGTAATACATTCACCTCTTATTTCAATCATCAAATCTATTCTCCTATCAAAAATTAACTACGCACTAGTGATATATGGTCATTCTCCAAATTCGAAATTACGCAAGCTTAAGACCATAATTAATTCTGCTAAGATTTGTACTGGGTGGTTTTCGTTCAACCCCAATCAAAAACAATCTTTTTCAATCTAACATAGCAACTCTAGAAACACAGACAACAATTTTAACTACCAAGCTTTTGAAATCACTAGCTTTCAGCATAAACACTCCTATTTTTAAATTATTAAAAAAATGCAAGACTTCCAAAAAAATTCCAAGAATACCGTCGTCCATATATCGCACAATAGAAAATTGTTATTAAACTACAGCTTCCTCTCAGCATGATAAAGCGCAGCGGCAAACAATATCCTCCATGGTTTCTCAAAGAAAACACTATTAACACTTCCCTTCATTACTACACCAAATCTATTTCAAGCCCACACCAATACATAATATTATTCAATGAACTAAAAGATACAATTTATGATTATAAATTCCTTTACACTGACGGATCAAAATCTGATACGTCCACTTCCTTAAGCATAACTACAGATGAAAGAGTAATAAAATATGCTATCCTACCCAAATTTAGTTCTATATACTCTGCCGAACTAATAGCTATCTATGAAGGAATTAAATATGTGAGTCAAAACAATGGTAAATTTGCAATATGTACTGATTCCCTTTCTTCACTACAATCTAATGCAAATATAAACAATTTTAATCACTATATTAACGAAATAAGAAACCTGTTAATCGACAAACAACCAAATATAAAATTGATTTGGGTTCCTGGCCACTGCGGTATCCAAGGTAATGCATTAGCTGATCTCATTGCAAAAAGGGCTAATATATATCCGTTAATCAGAACACCTAATAATAATCATTATGACTGGGAAAAACTTATCACAGAACATTACACTGATAACAAAAAAAAAAAAAAAAAATCCCAACTTAGCAACACTACAACATGGTACAAAACATTAAATCATAAAATGAAAGATATTCGATCTTTCTTAAAAAGAAATATTGCTGGCCTTAACAGATTAGATATGATAAAATTTGAACGGCTAGGACGCGGACATTCCAAACTGACTCACGGACACCTAATGAACATTACAATTCCTCAAATTTGTAACTGCATATCTCCCACCCCAAATCCTACCCACATCCTCTCAAACTGCCCAAATTTCATTACTCATAGACAGAATTGTTTTAAAGGTAGTGATCCTATTGGGTATTTATCTAATCCGACCCCAGATAATATACAAAAAATAATAAAATTCCTAAAAGGAACTGGCACTTATAATTTTATATAGAATCCAATTACTATGTAACTCATAATATTAAGAAATATGTAATGTTATTGTTATTGTTTAATACTATTTTGTGCTGAAGGCCATAGTAGCTATTGCACTAATCATAATATTAGCTTATGATTTGTAATTGTAAGTTAATACATGAATAAATAAATAAATAAATAAAATAAAAAATATATAATTTAAATATATATAATTTGTAATAAAAATATATATAAAAATCTTTTAATTATGTAATTAACGTGAATAATTTTTAATTTGTTCGAAATATAGAAAAAAAAATTAGATTTTTTTTTGCATTAATATGAGTATCTTCAGGGTGTTTTTCTTACAAGGTTTCTGCAGAGACTTAGTCTGCATACCAGATTCTCGTCCCAATTTTTCGACAAAAGGTTCTTAAAATTATTTTCTGTATTCCTAAAAATTTGATTAAAACCTGAAAATATATCAATAATGGCACATTTACTTTGTAGTTCCGTCCCTCCATGTACCACCCTAATACCTTTTTTATTACTAGCTTAAATAAACAGCCTAAATGAGTGTTGTTTGTTGAGATTTTTATGACAAAGACCTGGCCAACAAATATCTGATATTCCTGTTGACAAATATCTTTAGAGCTGCTTGAACAGCTATGCTTTACACATATTAAGTATTTTACAATATGAGAGACTTCCTAAACCCTTGTCATCCTTAATCCATCTGTATATATTTCAATGTCTCGTATTTCCAATGGGTATTTCAATTATGGTAATGGAATTCCCAATTAGGTGTGGTTTCATATAGTCAGTGACTATATTTTCGTATTGTAATTTTCTAATCCAGGCTTTATAACCGAAATTTCTTACTTGAATTCCATATTTTTGTCATTTTCTAGTCGGGTTCCTAAATGTATGGGCCTGCGCATATCCTTCCAGAGACATCATGTCCAAAGTGCTAAGCAGAGCCGCATTTCCTGCAACCCTTTTCCGTTTTCGTTAAAACGGGCCTTCACATAATTTCAGCATAGGTTCAAGTGTAGATTTCATTCTTGCCGATTATATCCAGCAAACGAGTTTAGGTTTTAGTACCCATTGGGTAACGATTAACTTCTGACATGAGTACAAGTGTGCATTAGAGCGACTCACTCTGTATGGAGAGAAAAAAAGTGAAAAAATTGCCCTCCTAGAAATCTACCTTGGTTTATTTTATAACGATTCCCGTTATATCCAATATAGGTATGACATGATACGTTTTTTCAAGACGCGTTCTACGGTATATAGAACATGTACAAGCATGCCCTAACTGTTGTGATATTCAAAAAATATATAATTTTTTATGGGTTTTGTATTAAAATGAGTTAATTAGAATCAACATTGAAAATAACATAAATTTATTCATTTTCTACTTGTATAAACTTTATGTTATCCAAAGTTTCAAAAATTGATTTATGCATCTTGCAATTAATTTGGAGGCATTTGTGTTTGACAAAAATTTAAATAATCTAAATTAATTAATTTAAAAACAAATTTCATTTAAAAAAATGGCTCCAAAAAATGTTTTCTGAGAGGGCACAAAATAAAAAGATAAAGAGATAGGCCAATATCCAATTATTTTAAAATAACAATAAATGAGATTTTGGAAATATAGAATAAGGCTCAAATTCCAGTTTTAAGCAAAATTTCAATTTGGAGGAAGATAGATTATCAATTAAATTATAATAAGAATATATGTAGATAGTGCGATTTCACAGTATTTCTAATGCAACTTTAGAGTCATTCATAATGACTTTGACTCCAGAGCATTCAAACTTCAAAAGGGTCTTGTTTAGTACTTGTACCTACATTGAAGTTAAAATAACCACACCCTGTGTAGTGGCTTTTGTTTTAACTGAAATAGTTGTGTTTGTACAACATATCCTGTATCTTCTTCATCCTGGAGAATGGCTATTGTTAGCTAAGTCTATGTAATGTTTGAAAACTTCAAGGTGCTTGGCGCATACTTCTGTGTAGTCATAATTTTCCATATACGTTATCGATTCCAATAGACTGAGTATATCTATGAAGGTTTTTCTATTTTCCTAATTGTTTCTTGAATTTCTTACTTCTGTATTTTTGTACTTGCTACAGGACATCAACATCATATTTCCCAACTGTATTTCTTCGTTGTATTTTTAATTTCGACGCCTTATTGAATGTTTCTTCCAGTATCTGTAATATTACATGCTTTCATACATCTTTCAAATATTTCACAGTCAGTCCTTGTATAATTCAAAGTTTTGATGCTCCATATTAGCTAAAAAAAAAACCATAATACTATGTATAACCTGTATTTATTTGAGATATGTATTTTTATTCTTCCCAATAAGCAGACAAACCTAAATTATTAACAACTCTAAATATTCGCCTACGACGTACTTTTCTGTAGATAGATGTTTCATTCACGTATTAAGAATAACGTAAAATTTAAGAGTTTTCAATATTTTCTATTTCACTGTATGAAAATTTTCATTCAAAATAAGCCAATGCTAAATTGCCATACATGATTCAAGGTTTTTATATTATTTCTCTTATATTTTGGAATTTTGTTGGCGCCCTTGTAATCATACAGAAAACGATGTAAGAAAAAACCAACTAAATGAATACCATGCTTACATACATAGATGTATAAGTTAACAAACAAAACATTTTGTTTAGTTAATTCTAAATACTCCCTCCCATTCTCTTTAATTTCTCATGTTTGCTGTGTTCGCTTTGTTAATCAATTTGTTTAAGTTCAATAAATTATGTTGTGGCTCAAATTGCATTGTGTGTCGCAGCTATAGAATATTTTGTCACAAGCCAATCGATAATATGCTTTGTGGGCGAAAGAACAAAATTCAATGTAAACAATAATTGTTGCGTCTCATATTGCATTATGTGTCGCAACAGTACTCTGTTCTTTCGATTGGTAAACTAGGTCATTAATGCAGACGATAAAATGTTTAACTTATTATTTTTAACAAAAAGTCCCAAAAATTGTCAAGTGGGCAATAAACTATTGAGAAAGACCCAATGTTGTCAAATGGGCATTAATTATTGTATTCCATAGTTTTAAGTTTAAATAAGAAAAACAATTCAATAAAGAAAGCAGTTGATTAGTAACAATCACACAAAACACATCATGTTTCATTTATGAAATATAAAAAGGAAATAACTGGCGCCCAACAAAAAAAACTGACAGATTACCTAATCCTTAAAAAGCCCTAAAGTAGTGCATAGGATTATGGTAGTAAAAGTGTTTTTATAAAACTTAATCCTTTAAAAGCCCTAAAGTAGTGCATAGGATAAAAAGTGTTCTAATTAATTTAAAAACCCTAAAGAAGTGAAAAATTAATTTAATAAAATCTAAAAAGCCCTAAAGAAGTGCAGATTTAATTTAATAAAATTTAAAAGCCCTAAAGAAGTGCAGAATTAATTTAAAACCCTAAAGAAGTGCAGATTTAATTTAAATTAAAAGCCCTAAAGAAGTGCAGAATTAATTAAAAGCCCTAAAAGAAGTGCAGAATTAATTTAATAAAATTTAAAAGCCCTAAAGAAGTGCGGAATTAATTTAAAACCCTAAAGAAGTGCAGAATTAATTTAATAAAATTTAAAACCCTAAAGAAGTTCAAAATTAAAAAACTCTACAAAAATTTTTTTAAAAACTTTAATTTGTATACGAAATTGTCAAAACTAATAAATTATAATCCCAATAAATTGTTGAAAAATAATATTTCAATTAATTACAAACTCAACTTGAAGTGGAAAACAACATTGTCACCAGGCAACGATTTTGTCTGGGCAGCAAAGAGGATACAAATTACGAATCAACACCATCACCAACATCGACACAAAATTCAACAATGAAGTATTTATTGACTATTCTAAAGTAAGTCAAACAAATAGCTGTAAGCATCCAAAAATATATATTGCGCTCAATTTAAACATTTTAAGAAGCAAAAAAAAGAAAAAAAAAAAAAAGAAGGATTTTCTATATTTAAATTTAAGAATAAATTTTGGATTCTTTTCAAAGATACATTTAAGAAAATAACAAAACAAATTTTTTTTTGGAATTAAAATATATTTTAAGAAGAATTTTTTTTTGACAATAAGACATTAAAAATTCTGTGTTTAAGTTTAAAAATAAAATTTTTTTTTTTCAATACTTTTTCTTAAAAAGGAAAAAAAACATTAAATTTTTTTTTTATAAGCTAACAAAATTAAAGGGGAAATTAATACTTGGATATGGCCAACCCAAATAATCTGATTAGACCCCCAGTCCTAGTTCGCAATCCCGAAATAAATCCCCCTAACATAAATCCACAACTAGAAGCCACTGTAACAGACATAGTGACTAGGTTATGTAGAGAACAATGTGATAGCCTGGTTAGGGAACTCTTAAATCCCGGCGCATCTATGACAGGTATAGACCAAGTTATAGAAGATAGGTATATGGAGAATTTGACTGACCTAGACAAGGTACCGGATGTGGTACGATGTCTGAGGGAATTTTCAGGCAATCCTTCCGAATTTAGCTCGTGGAGGAAAAGTGTGGAACGTGTACTTAAATTGTACGAATCAAGCAGAGGGACACCAAAATACTACGGAATCCTCAACGTAGTAAGAAATAAGATCATAGGCCCAGCAGACGCCGCTTTAGAATCGTACAATACTCCCCTTAATTGGACTTGCATATCAAAATGCCTTACTCTGCATTACGCAGATAAACGAGACCTTGGAACATTGGAGTATCAAATGACAACCTTGATTCAGGGAAACACCACAATCCAAGAATTTTACCAACAGGTCTATACTCATCTTTCACTTATAATGAACAAACTCGCCTGTATGGACATTGGCAGAGAAGCTATGGACCTTTTAACCCAGACATACCGAGATAAAGCACTAGACACCTTCGTCCGTGGACTCAAAGGAGACCTGCCACGTTTGTTGGGAATTCGAGAACCAGCGGATCTTCCACAGGCATTGCACTTATGCCTCAAACTGGAAAACCAAAACTATAGAGCTCAACATGCCTATACCCATAAGGTTACCAAAATACAACAACAATATACTCCCAATCAAAATTTTAACAGACAGCAACGACAATTTATGCCATCAAATTCATTTAACCAACCCAGAAATTTCAGTTCTAATACTCCACCACAGAGACCAGTTGCCCCAAAACCATTACCAAGACCAGAACCTATGGACATAGACCGCTCAATGCAAACCCGAACGATCAATTACATGAATAGACCACGACCAAATAACGATTTCGCAGGAAAAAGGCCACCAGACAATACATACCAACAACCCCAAAAGTTTCAAAGAAACTTTCATATAAACACCGATAACTGGGAAACGGATGGGCAAAATGTTAACCTTTACAGCGAAGACGATTTCGAATCGTATAACAATCATGTACTAGCTAGCGGCACTGAAGAAGATCTTCAGGAAATGCAAGAATATCTTGACGGTCAGAACGACGAACATAATGAAAAAACCTTCATCGAGGACCATGACTTCACTGACATTCATTTTTTAGATTAGCGAACTCGTCTTTGCCATATTTCGAAGCTAAGACGAGCTCCGGAGAAATACTTAGAATACTTGTCGACACAGGATCGAACAAAAATTATGTACAAAATTCCTTAATAAAAAAAGCAATACCCAACGAGGTCAATTTCTATGCTAACTCCATTGGAGGCAAAACCTCCGTAACTCACCACACCTTTATAAATCTCTTCGGCTCAGATATTAAATTTTTCTTATTGCCTTCGTTGAAATCATTTCATGCGATATTGGGTAATGACAGCCTTAAAGAACTGTCAGCAATTATTCACGCAGCAGGAAGTTATATGATCGTTAAGGACCATATCAAAATAAAATTGAAACAGAAAATTTCCCAATCTGTTAATTCAATACAAATAAGGACACAACACATGACAATAGAACAAGAAACAAAAATCGGAAACATAATAGCAAAACATCCCAATTTATTCTCAGAACCAAACGAAAGTCTTACCTACACGACATCAGTAAAAGGTGAAATTAGAACCACCACCGATAACCCTATATATTCTAGATGTTATCCATATCCTATGAATTTGAAGGACGAAGTAGAAGCTCAGATTAAAGAATTGTTGGATCAGGGTGTTATAAGACCTTCAAAGTCACCTTACAATTCACCAGTATGGGTTGTCCCCAAAAAAATGGATGCTTCAGGTAGGAAAAAATACAGAGTAGTTATCGATTATAGGAAATTAAAAGCGGTCACAATCGCCGACCGATACCCTATACCAGAAATAAATGAGGTGCTTTCTCAGCTAGGAGAAAATAGATATTTCTCCGTTCTGGATCTGAAAAGTGGGTTTCATCAGATTCCTCTGAGAGAAAAAGATATGGAAAAAACTGCATTCTCGATCAACAACGGCAAATACGAATTTACGAGGCTTCCGTTCGGATTGAGAAACGCACCCTCAATATTTCAGAGAGCCCTTGATGATATTCTGCGGGAACACATCGGCAAAATCTGCTATATTTATATAGACGATATCATAATATTCGGCAGAGATGAGAAATCACATCTGGAAAACATCGAGCAGGTATTCCACACCTTAGAGATAGCCAACATGAAGGTTCAGCTTGATAAATGTGAGTTTTTGAAGACGGAAGTAGAATTCTTGGGGTTCTTAATATCCACAACCGGAATACAGGCTAACCCTAAAAAAGTAGAAACGATAAACAACTTTCCGACCCCAAAAACGCTTAAGGACCTCCGATCATTCCTTGGCATGGCAGGCTTTTATCGCCGTTTCATCAAGGATTACGCCAAACTGGCAAAACCTCTAACGGCTCTTTTGAGAGGGGAAGAGGGACGAATGTCCAAAAATGTTTCAAAAAAGATAAATATATCACTAGATGACAACGCCATAGAGGCACTGAATAAAATCAAAAGAACATTGACATCAGCAGATGTTATGTTATCCTACCCTAATTTCGAAAAAGAATTCCGACTGACAACAGATGCTTCCAACTATGCGATCGGAGCTGTATTGGAACAAGATGGTAGGCCCATAACATTTATTTCAAGAACTCTCAACAAAGCCGAAGAACATTACGCTGCAAACGAAAAAGAAATGTTAGCGATTGTTTGGGCCCTTAAGAGTTTGAGAAACTACCTTTACGGAGCAGCAAAGATAAAAATTTTTACAGATCACCAACCGTTGACACACGCTCTGAGCAACGGAAATACTAATAGCAAACTTAGGCGATGGAAAGCAATATTGGAGGAGTATAATTACGAATTATCGTACAAACCTGGTAATACTAATGCTGTGGCGGACGCACTCTCTAGACCTCCACAGCAAATATTTGAGATCATCTCGACAGACGCCACGCAACATAGTGACCATAGCCTACCTCGAAACCTTATCCAACATACAAATGCTCCAATAAATGCTTTTAAAAATCAACTGTTTATAGAACAGAATGAAACTCAATCATATGAATTTCAAATTGTGTTTCCAACATACCACAGACATATCATATCAGAACCAGACCTCTCCAAGAAAAGACTAAACGAAATATTCACTAAATACCTAAACCCATCAGTAACGAATTGTGTGAAAACAACCGACGAGATATTGGGAAAAGCACAAGAAGTGTATTCCGATAATTTTTGCAAATACAAATTCCTTTACACAAGAAACATGGTAGCCGACATTCTTAACGAATCAGATCAGGAAATAGAAATTATAAATGAACATAACAGAGCTCACAGAAATGCCAATGAAAATAAAGCTCAATTACTCGAGAGATGTTATTTCCCACAGATGAATGCAAAAATAAAAAAAATAGTAACATCATGCAAGGTTTGTAAGGAGAACAAATATGAAAGACACCCTAACAATATTTCTCTGCAAGAAACCCCTATCCCACAATATCCTGGTCAAATAATACACATCGATATTTATATTACGGAAGGTACTTCTATTCTGACAGCAATCGATAAGTTGACAAAATATGCTCGGACAAAAAAACTTAATTCAAGAGCGACGGAAGACATCAAACAACCACTTAGAGAAATACTTTTGAACTTTGGTATGCCAGAAATTGTCGTGATGGATAATGAAAAGTCATTTAATTCAAAGGCCATCATATTCATGTTGGAAAATCAATTTAACGTAAAGGTTTTCCGAATTCCACCATACGCCAGTACGGTTAACGGACAGATAGAAAGGTTTCATTCTACTCTTTCCGAGATCATGCGATGTATAAAATCGAAAGGAATTCATAATAACTTGTCCGAACTTTTGGATAAATCTACTTACGAGTATAACAACACTGTTCATTCGACCTTAGGAAGAAAACCGTACGATGTATTTTTTGGTAAACGGTCATCAAGAGACCCTGAAGAACGGGAAAAAGACAGGATCAAGTTGATAGAAGATTTTAAGAACCGACAACTATCGGACTTGGAATATCATAATCGCGGTAGAAAAGTCGCCAGGGATTATAAAATAGGAGAAGTGATTTTTGTCAAACAGAATAAAAGGTTGGGAACAAAGCTCAGTAAGAACTATAAGCAGGAGATAGTCAAGGAAAATCGACATACAACGGTGGTGACAGAAAACGGAAGAATTGTTCACAAAAACAACATTCGTAACTGAATGAATTCAAATTTTGGTTAAAGAACTTTTTCTTTTTATTTTTTTTTTTTTTTTTTTTAGTATAATTTTGTTGCCCTTAGTCCGACCTGAGGTAAAGATCTTGGACTATACTAATTCGCGAATTGTAGCAATTGATACAGGTGTGGCAAAACTCCAAATGGGGTCTGTAAGATTGATACATGATGTGGACTTAAACGATTACCAGATGTTTATTGACGATATGAAGGCAACAGTGATTTCAAAAGTGGTTACATCCCATCCCTTACATCCCTTTTTGATCCATGAAATATCCGAATTACAAGAGAAGCTAAACCAATTGAAACCAAGATCAAAACGATCCCTAAATTTCATAGGTTCGGCATGGAAATGGATAGCAGGTAATCCTGACCATGACGACTTTGAAATAATAACACAAAAAACAAATAATATATTAAAAAATAACAATAAACAGGTTATAATAAACAAATTATCTTTAGACAGAATCAACGAATTGACCTCAAAAATGAACCAGGTAATAAAAGTCGTGCAAGAAGATGTACAGACCTTCCGGAATTTAGATATTACCGAATTGAAATACAAACTGGAAATAATAAAGGAAGAAATAATTAATCTACAATATGCCATCCATTGGGCCAAAGTAGGTGTAATTAATTCGTTTATTCTGTCTCATGATGAAATAGAAACCATTAGGAAATTGTTCGAAAATAATAAAATTCCATACCTCAACATAGAAGAGATACTGGAATTTAGTGAAATAAAAATAGCTACTAACAATAGTTCCTTAATTTATATTGTCAGCATTCCTACAACAAATGATATATTGTGCAATAAGCTACTTATAAAACCTGTGAAAATTAATAGAACTGCTACTAAAATTATTTTTAATGAAATTTTGAATTGTAATGAAAAGATGTTTGGAATAAAAAATGATTGTAAGAACTACAACAAATTGACAATATGCAAAGAGGACAGTATTGAGGACATCAGCGGATCTGAATGCCTCCCCAATTTAATCCACAGCAAACCCTCTAATTGTACCTTGACAAGTAACTTCCATATACCCACAATACAGGAAATATTCCCTGGAACACTTTTACTGAACCAATTTAACGGTACGATTCTGATAAGTCAAGAGCCATATGATTTAAATGGCACTTTCATCATTAAATTCCATAATGAAACTGTATCAATCGGTGATAAAGCTTTTTCATATTCTGAAATTAATTTTTCTAACATTCTCCCAGCCGTAGTGCAACCAGTCATGGGAAACACACACGTGGAAGAAATTCTCACCTTGGAACTAATCAAAGAAATGCATGTGAACAATACTGAAGCAATAGAACTTCTGAATGTGGAAAGTAGATTGGGTGACACTATCACTTACGTACTAGTGGTTCTCATAATCATCTTAATGTTGTCTGTCTGTCTGAAAAAAATGTGTAATAGAAGTGGCTCTAAATGCTCAGGAATAATTAATATCAATACTCCATTACCACCGCAGAATATTACCTTGAATGAAAACGAGCCGAGAGGGTACCCTATATCAAGGATCTCTCAAATACCCTATTTTTGATTGAGGACAATCAAAATTTTAGTGGGGAAGAGTTAACAAACAAAACATTTTGTTTAGTTAATTCTAAATACTCCCTCCCATTCTCTTTAATTTCTCATGTTTGCTGTGTTCGCTTTGTTAATCAATTTGTTTAAGTTCAATAAATTATGTTGTGGCTCAAATTGCATTGTGTGTCGCAGCTATAGAATATTTTGTCACAAGCCAATCGATAATATGCTTTGTGGGCGAAAGAACAAAATTCAATGTAAACAATAATTGTTGCGTCTCATATTGCATTATGTGTCGCAACAGTACTCTGTTCTTTCGATTGGTAAACTAGGTCATTAATGCAGACGATAAAATGTTTAACTTATTATTTTTAACAAAAAGTCCCAAAAATTGTCAAGTGGGCAATAAACTATTGAGAAAGACCCAATGTTGTCAAATGGGCATTAATTATTGTATTCCATAGTTTTAAGTTTAAATAAGAAAAACAATTCAATAAAGAAAGCAGTTGATTAGTAACAATCACACAAAACACATCATGTTTCATTTATGAAATATAAAAAGGAAATAACTTATATATATCATACATATATATATATGTAGGTTAGTGTATGCTTCTATACATATGTGTTGTTTTATACTGTTGAGCAGAGAATTTATTTATCTTAAGCGCATAAACGCCGTCTCTAATGTAGCTAATTGACTAAATCGTGAAAATGAAATTAAGAAATAAAAACAGAAGATTTACATTAAGCGACGGAGGATATAGGCATGTTCGTAAGGTTCGTATGCATGTATGTATATTGTGTCACGAAAGACTTAAAACAAATACTTTAGTCGATATGATTTTGTTAAAATAACATTAGCTGAAAGACTTAAGACACATACACCTAAATACATGATTTTCATGACGTTAGTAAACAAAAGACTTAAGACACAATCTTAATTTTAGAGATCATCAAAATACTTACTACTTAATAGTCAAAGCTTTCCATGCAAATAAAGTAAATACGATTTAATAATTTTTTTTTAATTTTCCACTGTGATTATCACAAAACTTTTATTTTAATTATAAAGTCTTTGATATTGCATTTTATAATTCCATTACAAAACAAAACGAAAAAAAATAAAAATAAAAACTTAATTGTCAAAGATGGAAATGAAATGTGTATACCACAATTAATGACTAAAAGGACATACATACATGTAAGTATATTTATATATATATATATATAAGTACTATCATATTATAATTATAGTTAGTATAAGTAGACTAAAAAAATAGTAATAACTAAGTAAATTGAGCTTAATTAAATTAATTCATTACAATATTTGTTTAATAAATATACTATTGGAAAATGGTAAACACACACTTTAATTAAAAACACATTCAATGATAACAATTTTAATAATTTTAAATTCAAGTTTAATCTGTAACACTTGCTAGACACTTGAAATAGTCGACTTTGTTTTCTTACAAAGCTTTTGCACCAGTTCTGTTAAGAATAAAACAAAATAATTAATATTATTAAGTACATGTGGGAATTCATTTATAAATAATTTAGTTTTAATTAATTCAAACTTAATCATAAGTGTGGCAAATGTTATTAGCTGAGTACGTCAGTGTGACCATTTTGACGTAGCATTTCCAATTTCAACTCATGTTCACGCGCCTTCAACCGTAGTGCAGCAATTGAGGATGAGCGACGGTCTTCTGGAGGCGTTGTAGAACGTATGGCATTTGGTTTGTGGGCAGCAGGTTGATCTTGTGGAGAATGTAGGGATGGATGGACCGCGGAAGATTGTGGTACATTTGGTGGTGGTGGTGCCGCCACTCCCGGTGGCATAGATTGATGATGACTTGACATCGGTGACATACCAAGTCCAGGTGAATGCTGCGGTTGCATTACTTGTGTCGGTGGTCCAGATTGTGAGGTAACCGATGATGGTGATGTTGGTGGTGAGGCAATCAAATGATTGGGTGAATGAAGATCTGGTGAACCAATATGCATGGGTGGCTTAATTGTCATTGGCGGTTGTCTGGGACAAGCTGTCATATTGGCTAGTAGCGATTGGAAGGAGGTAGAAGGTGAGTACATGGAAGCCATGCCTGGTGGCAGCATATGTGGTGGTGCTCTGTTAACGAAAAATTTTTATAGTTTTTGCTTTAATTTTGAAACTATTATAAACCGTATATCTTTTGCCTACCTTTGAAACTGATTAAAGTAACCCGTTGGCAACATGGGTGCTCCAGCTAAGTGTGGATAACGAAATGCTGCCATATTACCATCGAATGGTTTGCGTAAATTAGCAAAACCCAAATGCGTGAAAGGATTTGGCGGTAGGGCTGAACCAACAACAGTTTGTATGGATCCTGGTCCACTGGGTAAATATGGATTATAAGGATGAGATTGTGGTCCTACTTTTTCCTGTTTACGCCATTTGGCTCGGCGATTTTGAAACCAAACCTTAAAAAATCAATTAATAATATAATTAACATTTTACTATCGCTGATACTTATTAATAATAATTACTAAACATTATCTACTACTAAAACATATTCATTGTTAGTAACAATGAAAAACTAACCACTAAATATTTTTCATTAAAAAATAAAACTTCATTTGTTATTAAATTGTAATTTAATTATTTTCCATGAATTTAATTAACTTCATTCCCATGCTGTGGTTTGCAATACCCTAAACTGTGACGGATGCCATTATGAGTTATTGTAGACGTTTGGTGCACACAAATTATGCGCTTATTGCGAAAAATCAACTTTCAACAATCTTTTTATTTACATATTCCTCAACTACCTGGATAATTATATACTATCTATGAATTTTTTCTACATTGTTCCAAAAAATAAATTAATAAATTCGCTTATCCTTATTCTTCTACCTTTTGGAATATTGACAATGAATTTAAATGAATTTCTACAAAAATGTGGCACAGAAACAAATGTTGCAAAAGTGAAACAATCAAAATAATCGAAAATGAACCATTGGAGATGCAGATTCATACAATGAGTGTAGGGTATCTATATAGTTGTTGCATTTATTTAACTATAACTTTGTTGTAAGAAATTTATTTCATTCTTTTTTATTTCTTGTGTCTATTCGTTTGTTAAATTTTTGTTGTTTATGTTCGTAATTATAATAATTGCTGTACACGTCAGGTTTAACTAATTAGTGTTGAATTGATTAGCAACGGTATCCAACAAATTATTTCTTCGGTAAGTTTACTATATTATAAGGCAGTTGATGGTAAATTTTTGTGTAAACCAATTATTCGAGTTTGCTTGTTTATTTAAATAAATTATGCGAGCATAGTCTGGCTATAAGTTTTTTTGCTTGATATGAGTGATATAAACTGCGAAATCCGAAGACGAAAACTTGGCTGGATAGGGCACACCCTTAGAAGAGAAGACGCGAACATATGCCAAAGAGCTATAACTTACAATCCCCAAGGCGCAAGAAGACGAGGAAGGCCAAACAACTCTTGGCGTCGCTCAACTTTAAATGACATTAATAGTCTGCCTGATTTTAATGATAGAAAGATTAATAACTTATTAGAATTACGAAGTATTGCAAATAGACGCTCCAGATGGAGATTTCTTATTGAGAGCTTATGCCCACAATGAGGGTAGCTCTAAATTAATTTAGAGCAAGGCTTATTATTATTATTATTATTATTATATATTACACAAGGGAACAATGGTTCTGTTGATTAAGAACTGAATATTGTTTTTAAGGTTATTTGGGACGCTGAATCCAAATCTGCCTCTATCAGCTCGACTTTTCGAGATATACCGTTATGTTCAAAATTAAGGCACTTCCGCTACATATATTGGAATAACTTGAAAACGGTTCACCATATTAAATTAAAAAAAAAATCCGAAACTCGCAAACAATATTCTCTTAAAGCCGTGCTTACTTTGTTTTTAAATTTTCCCAGTAGTTTTAGAGATATCGTTCAAGTTTTGAAAAAAAAATTAAAATTTTTAAAAAAAAAAACATTTTTTTTGTTCTTTAAAAATTCCTAAAAAATAAAAATGGGACAAAAATCACAGTTTTGGTCTACAAACAGTTAGTTAAATATATTTCGAATAAAATGAGCTTTATTTCATTGCAATCGGTGCACAACTTTTGATTTTGTTCACGATTTACTGAATTGATATAAATCGCGATTTCCATACAAAAATAACATTTTCTAATGTGTAAGTGTTTGTATGTAATAAGTTAGTTTTTTATGATTCTAAGAATTAAAAAAATTAAGTAATAAAAAAAGATTATTTCATTTTTATGGTTGCGGTAGCAAACTCATAACGCCTATAAATTTTATTGTCCCTTTATGACACCTAGTCAGTTCACAGTCAATTAAAGAGAAAAAAGAAAAGTCCACTTGTTTTTATTGATGTGTGGTTTACCGTTGGTAACGGATGATTTTTTAAAGGAATTCCCCTGAACACATGTGTTCATTCATAAGTGACTGTCAATAAAATTGTGGATATAATTTTTTTTGGTACTTCAGTAAAAAACTACTAAGTATTTATATGGGTTCATTCAACCAATTTTTCTCATTCAACAAGTGTTTACGAAAGCGAAAAGTAGAACGACAAAAAATATAAATCATTTTACATTGAACATTTAATCAGTCAACACAAAAAAGTTCAATTTTGTTCCCGTGTGTTATTTATTGAAAATTGTGTTACTTTGATATATACTTCAAAATTGTGCAATGGCTACGTCAAGAAACACCTGTAAAATCAATCCCAACTATTTTTGTAACATATGTGGCGAATACAAGTTTATAAAAAATAGAAAAAGTGTGTCAGATTTTATTAAAAAAATTTATTTTGACTACTTCGGATTTACCATGGAAACCCGTGACAAGTACTGGATTCCTAATACTGTATGTAAAAACTGTGTAGAGTATTTAAGATTATGGGCAAACAAGCAACGGACCCACTTCAAGTATAAAACACCAATGATCTGGCGGGAACCTTCGAATCATTATGATGATTGTTATTTTTGCGCTGTCAACATAACAGGCATTAATAAAACAAACCGGTCTAAATGGATTTATCCTAACGTGTTGTACTCTAGTGAGGATTCAGAACCACAACCATCTACATCTACACACAATTTCCACGACTTACGACAAAATGTTCCTTCACCAATTTCTGAATTTGGATCAGATGACTTGCATTTAGATATTTCTTCTGAACGCGAGCAATTTAATCAGGAGGAGCTTAGTGATTTAGTGACAGACCTTGGACTTTCTAAAAAAGCATCTGAAATTCTTGCTTCTCGATTAAAGCAAAAAAATCTGTTAACCCAAGGAACAACAATTTCATACTACCGTAACAGAGAAAAAAACTTACTTCCATTCTTTTCCGAAGACGATGAATTTGTTTATTGTTCAGATGTTGCTGGTTTAGTAACAGCGATGGGATTAGAGGAGTATGATCCAAATGACTGGCGACTATTTATAGATTCTTCTAAACGCAGCCTAAAATGTGTACTTCTGCATAACGGTAATAAATTGGGTTCGTTGCCCATTGCACATTCAACTAAAGCTAAAGAAGAATATTCTACAATTGCCTCAGTTATAAATAAAATAAAGTACAACGAACACCGCTGGCTAATTTGTGTGGATCTAAAAATGGTGAATTTTCTTCTAGGCCAACAAGGTGGCTACACAAAATATCCGTGTTTCATTTGTTTATGGGATAGCAGAGCCAGATCTGAACACTGGAGTAAGAAAGACTGGCCTTCGAGGGAAGCTATGGTTCCAGGAAACCACAATATAGTTAATCCCAGGATCGCATAATACTGCCACCTCTCCATATCAAGCTAGGACTTATGAAACAATTTGTCAAAGCTCTCAACAAGGACGGTGATTGTTTTAGATATATCAGTAAAAAGTTCAACAATTTGAGTTCGGAGAAACTGAAAGCTGGCATTTTTGATGGCCCTCAAATCAAAAAATTAATCAATGATGAAAATTTTAGTAATTCCATGACAGATATTGAAAGAAATGCTTGGAATGAATTTGTTTGGATAGTGCGCAATTTCCTGGGAAACAAAAAGGGTGAGCACTATTCGGACCACGTGGATAACATGTTGTCACATTTCAAGCAGCTTGGTTGTAATATGAGCATTAAGGTGCACTACCTACACAGTCATTTGGATTGTTTCCCTGAAAATCTTGGAGACTTCAGTGAAGAACAAGGTGAACGTTTCCATCAAGATATCCGCACTATAGAGGAGCGGTACCAGGGTCACTGGGATAAGCATATGATGGCGGACTATTGCTGGAGCATTAAAACAAATCCCTCTAAACAAGGTTATTTAAGAAAATCTTATAAAAGAAAATTTTTCGATGAGTTGTAATTACATTGTAATATTTGTGTATTAAATTTTTTTATTTTTCTTTAAAATTCTCTTTTTGTGTTAAATTAAAAAGTATAGCTGACCATAAAAATGAAATAATCTTTTTTTATTACTTAATTTTTTTAATTCTTAGAATCATAAAAAACTAACTTATTACATACAAACACTTACACATTAGAAAATGTTATTTTTGTATGGAAATCGCGATTTATATCAATTCAGTAAATCGTGAACAAAATCAAAAGTTGTGCACCGATTGCAATGAAATAAAGCTCATTTTATTCGAAATATATTTAACTAACTGTTTGTAGACCAAAACTGTGATTTTTGTCCCATTTTTATTTTTTAGGAATTTTTAAAGAACAAAAAAAATGTTTTTTTTTTTTAAATTTTAATTTTTTTTTTCAAAACTTGAACGATATCTCTAAAACTACTTGGAAAATTTAAAAACAAAGTAAGCACGGCTTTAAGAGAATATTGTTTGCGAGTTTTGGATTTTTTTTTTAATTTAATATGGTGAACCGTTTTCAAGTTATTCCAATATATGTAGCGGAAGTGCCTTAATTTTGAACATAACGGTATATCTCGAAAAGTCGAGCTGATAGAAAAAAACCAAGTGCAGATTTGAAATCAGCGACCTCAAATTAGTAAAAATTTGCTATAAATTTCAAATCAACACAAAAAAAGTTCAATTTTGTTCCCTTGTATTATATATTATATATCTTTTTAATTTTTAAATTTAAGTTCAGATTATTTATTATTATACAGATATTTTATTATTAATAGAAAACATTGAGAAAAATTAAAATCTTTTACATTTTCAATTGGGGTATCCACTCAAATTCAAGCCGAATTAAACTATGCAAATAGCCGTTTAAATCTTATTTAACAAATTAACGCTATTTTAAGTTTCGTACCGTCTTAACTCTTATTTGATTTTTAAAAGTACAATTTTTTGAGGATTTCGGCATCAAAAGAAAACCTGAGATCCAGCTTATAGAAATCTTTGTGTTATTTAAAAATATGTATCCGTATTGTATGTAATTTGATTTACACAATCTTTCAAAAAATTTGGAGTTTATTTTCTTAGAAAAACAATGAATGATCCCTGAAAAATGGTATGATCTTCAGAGTAGAAAATACGTTTGCTCTTTTTAGTCTCGAATTGGATAAACTATTTATTTTGAAGAAAGTTTTGACGAAAAATTTAAAATTTAATTTATTTGAATAATATTATATACATTCGAATAATTAAGAAATGGTTCTAGTACTCGAATTATTCGCTTAATACGAACAATGGATAAGGGAAACATGTTCGGTTTACAAAGCTTTCGTGGGTTGTGCACACAACTGTGCAGAGGGTATACAGTGCGTTCATAAATGATAGCACATTTGGTAATCTGTGAATCAATGTTATATAAAATTTTAACTATGCATGCTATAATTATAATTTCTTTGCTGGACTTACATTAATACGATTTCTTTCCAAAAATTAACAACGTATATTACCCAAAACTTAAATTTATTAGAAATAACGTTTTTAAAATCTCTTACATCCCAATACTTAGCATATTAAATAGTTTAAATAGTATAGCAAAAATGCAACAAACTCTTTGTTTAACAAAAATAATTAATTAATTCCTTTATTTATTTAACAAAAATAACAAAAATAATAAAAATACCATCATCTTAATAACTTATAACACCACCTTTTGCTGTAATGCAATCAAATATTCTATTTTTCATAGAATTTATTTATTTATTCAAAAGACCTGGATTAAGTGCTTTCCATTCCACATTAGGTTAAATGACTCCTTTTCCCTTGCGAAACTCAAATTTAGAAAAGTCAATTTTTAATTTTTTTTTTATATGCCATCATGTAGAGAATACTTCAAGATAATAGAAACGTCAATTTCTTTTTGTAAAATGCAACCCAGCGTTTGACAGCAGCCAAGCAAATTCAAACTTCTTACACGTGTTTAGAAAGCTGTGTGCGCAGCCAGCTTTTTTTTTATCGGTTCAAGTGCTGTTTTTCATCCTTTCGCAATTAAATCAAGGAAAGTTCGGAAATATGGGTGAGTATCTATGTTCATGTTAAAAAAAAAATTACTTTTCGTTATTTGTTTACAAGGAATGCCGACTTCTTTTCATAACCTTAGTTTTTTTCTTGATTTGAAGGTTTGATTTCATGTAAGCATTTAAAATTTCGGCTCAGTTCGGCCAACCAAATATGAACAAAAATGGATAAATT
Source organism: Cordilura impudica (assembly GCA_963682025.1). Taxonomy (NCBI): domain Eukaryota; kingdom Metazoa; phylum Arthropoda; class Insecta; order Diptera; family Scathophagidae; genus Cordilura; species Cordilura impudica. The sequence continues at coordinate 148,571,784 of OY821518.1, read as the reverse complement.
ATGATGTAATTAGTATAATTAAGCTTACTTGAAGCCGCCGTTTTTAGCCGTTTTTAAGGAATAGCGTTTTTTCAGATTACATTACAGCAATATTCGCAAAACAAGAAAGTTGTTGCAGTTATGGATTACGTAGTAAATAAAATTGGTCCTCAAAATATTTCCGAAGACCACGTTAATTTATTGCGAGAAAAAACGCGCCTTTTTTGCAAATCTCTTGCAAGAAAATATGAAAATTATGCAAAACAGTTTGGAAAAAAGCTGAAACTTTCAGACTAGAAAACAGCGTTTGGCTAAGCGAAGAATTTAAATTTTAATTTAATAAGCCAGTCGCGGAAGCTGTTTCTGTAGCTGTCGGTCGCCCAAAAGTTCCGGTTTGCAACAAAAGTGAGTTTGGGAAATATAAAAAGGCAGCAGAGCTTGCAAAGTCAACGAATCACGAAACGAATTTACTAGTGCGCGCAGCAGCAACATCGGTTCAGAAACGAGGGAATATTGTTATGGCAGCAATTTTAAAAGAAAGCCTGGCAAGCCCAAACAGACCCTCAAAATAAAAAAAAATAAAAAAATGCAATGAAGACAATAAGACGCCAATTCCACTTTCTGCGGATGAAACTGCGACATATATCCAGTTGCAGCCGCTCAATAGAAATGCCGACCAGATTACATATTTGTTAGCGAAACCATTGCTAGCGTCCAGTAGAAATCGTTGATCGCACATAATTCAAAACAGAATTGTTGGAATTCACAAAGATGTATTTGTATCTGTCATGGCAAAAGAAAAAAGCAATTTTTAAATGTGAATTCAAACTAAGTTATGGCTTCGACAGCAGCACTGGACAGTCCCAATTCAAGCACACTTTCAATGAGCCAAAATATAGTGACGCTTTTGGCAACCACGCTTATTCCTTTGAGAATTATGTTGCCATGTGGATTGCCTCTGTGGAATAATTGTGCGCCGCAGTCTGTACTGACGGCAATACGGCGCGTCGAGCTTTCACGAACTATGAAGTTCGGAACTTCATTTTTCGGCTCAAAACCATTCTAATTTGTTTACCAAGGCAGTTTCCAGTCGATTCGGATAAATTTCAAGCATTTTGCTTCGGCACAGCTGAACTGCTACAAAAGATGACCCCTTGGCTACCAATGACGCCCACCGTACGTACATAAAGTACTGATTCACTCGAAAGAAATCATCCATAATAGAATGCTTCCATTGGGTTTCCTTGGAGAAAGTGCCTCTGAGTCGCGGCATAAAATTTATAAGGCAGACCGTTTGCATCATGCTCGCAGAAATAACCGCGTCAACAACCTTCTTGATATTTTCAACAGAGCTTCTGACACATCAGATCAATTGATTTCAACAATTTATTTAAAAAGACACGTATAACAGCAAAAATCGTTGCAACTACCATCTGAAGTTGTCGACCTGATGTGTGTTTTTGAAGCTCCGACAGAAGAATGTAAAGAAGATAAAAGCGACGAGTCGAACATTTTTTCGCCAACATCCCTTGATATCCTTGACAATTTTCTTTTGGAAAACGAAATAAACCTCGACGAGTGAAGTCGTAAAAATATGTTAAAACTAACACAAAAGTCTGTTTTTCTAATGTCAAGTCTTTTTTTGTTCTGAATTTTTTGCGTTCCTCCTTTTTTACCATTACAATTAGGAACAAAGCCAAAAACATAAAATGAAATAAAAAAATAAAACCAATAAATAAAAGAGTCACAAAAAAGTCTGCATTACCGTTGTTAAATTGTTTTTTTTTTTATTTTGTTGAGTTATATCTTTTTTGCCGTTTGTTGCTAGTTTAGGTGTAAAAAAACGTAATATTTTGATTGCTATTAATTTCGCAAGGAAAATGTGGTCATTTAACCTAATGTGCATTCATTGAAAATTTAAATTTTTAGTTCATTTACATTCATGTATGGACGAATGTCAGCATAAAATTCGCCTGACGAGAATTCCCCAAACGTTATCTATGGGGTTCATATTAGGAGAGCAAGCAGGTCATTCCAAAATATCGACATTATTCGAGCTTAACCATTCTTTTGTGAATTTGCTGGCATGACAGGCTGCATTGTCTTGCTGAAAAATATATTTTTTTTTCTGTATTGGCGTGTAGAAATGGCAACAAACTGCATTGAAGCAATTCATAATATTTTTCGCTGTTCATTTCTTCAATCTTCAGTAAACGAACCCCAAATACCCCATAACAGAACCGCCACCAAAGTTTCTTCGAGAGAAACATTGGGTTTTTTCGAAAGTCACGACAGTAACTAAAACTCCCATCATCCAAATTAAATTTTTTCTCAACTGAAAAAATCTTTCATCTTTTAAAATAAAACAAATTAATTTATTATTTTCTAACATAACATTAAACAACTTACATTTGACCACTTTGTACCTGTGTATATTATTTTTGCAAAACTCCGAACGTGCATTAAAATAACGTTTCAAAACACGAATAATTTTCTTTATTCTTTGTCTTCCAATATGTCTGGAAGATTTAAGAACATTCCAAATGGTGGTTTTGCACACCTTGTTGGAAAATCATCCAGCAAGTTGGGCACAGCTTTTGGTGCTGTTGGTTGCTGTGTTCAAAATAAGTCGACGCTCGCATTCATTCAACTTTTTTTTCTACCACTGCTTTTATTTTTGCCATAATTTTCAATATTTTTCAAATAATTATAAATAACCTATCGACTTCTACCTATTTCACTTACAATTTCTGCTTTTGATGCATCATTTTGGAACAAAATTTAAATTTGACCTTTTTCAAATTCACTTAACACTTTTCCTCGTGGCATTTTACTTATTAATTCTATTAATGTTTTTAATAAAATTAAAAAGAATATGTTGTATTAAAACGGTAATTTTTGTCAAACAAAGACTTCGTAGCATTTGTGCTATACTATTTGAACGCTTTAATATGGTAACTATTGGGATGTAAGAGATTTTAATAACGGTATTTCTAATTACAGGCGTTTCCCGATTTAACGAGTATTCGTTTTTACGAGAACTCGATATAACGAGCACCCAAATTTCTTCTATTGAGTACCTTAAATAACGAGATTTTTGCCACTGGAGTACTCGAATTAACGAGCAAAATTACATATTTTTGTTTACCAGTTTATATAATAACGTACGTTCCTAAAACGGTGCATCACATAAAAAAAATTTTTTCGCATCATCAGTTCATTCGTGTAAAGTGTAATAAAAGAAAAATGAGTGCCAGAAAATGATTAGATTTAAAGACAAAATTAACAATTATTGATCTCCATAAGAAGGGAAAACGTGTTGCAGATCTTTGTAACGAATTTCGGTTAAAATCATCAACTGTATGCACAATTTAAAAAAATAAAGATAAACTTTTAAGAAATGTTGACTACATGTGCTACACTTCTAAGAAAAGAAAAGCCGTGAAGCCTGGTGAATTTCCAAACATGGAGAAAAACCTGTATTCTTGGTTTCTGACACAACGAAACGCTGATATTCCCGTCACAGGAGCCATAATAAAGCAAAAAGCTAAAGAATTACACAAAAGGCTGTATGATGGAAATTTTAACGCGAGTCATGGTTGGCTTACTCGTTTTAAATAGAGATTTGGCATACGGCTTTTGAAGCAATGTGGTGAAAAATTGTCAGCCGATTTTAAGGAACTCATCGCTGCGAACGCTTTATCAAAGGATGCAATCTTTAATGCTGACGAAACAGGGTTATTTTGGAAAGTTTTACCGGATAAAACATACGTGTGCAATGATGAAAAAAATGCTTCTGGAAGAAAAGTATCGAAAGAGAGAGTGACTATGCTATTGTGCAGCAACGCTAGTGGCACCAAAATGATTAAGCCTTTAGTTATAGGCAAATCGCTAAAACCACGGGCATTCCGCAAAAAATTGTTGACTTACAGCATATTTAAGGACTGGTTTTTCGGAAAATTCATTCCTCAGGTAATTATCACATAGAATTATGTTTTTAAAAAATTCAAAAATTATGCTTTTAACAGGTTGAACACTTTCTACGTGAAGAAAAATTGCCGCTTAATTCCCTGTTGATTTTGGATAATGCACCATCTCACCCGCCGGCGGAAGACCTTTTCAAGGAAACAAGTGATGGCAAAATATGGATTTCGTATATGCCACCAAATGTAACACCACTTTTGCAGCCTATGGACCAAAATGCGATTCGTTTGCTCAAGCTCCATTACAAAAACAGCCTTTTGCTTCGAGCTTTTCGCTAGTCAGGAGAGTGATGTTGCTGCTTTTTTTAAAAGTTACTCTCTTTTTGATACTGTAACCGCAATAGCAATGGGTTGGAAATCGATTTCTGAATCATCGCTTGCTAAATGTTGGAATAAGCTCCTTGAACCAGACGACCACTTTGATGAAGAAGACGATCTTCCCTTATCTTCGTATTTACGGCATGATGATGACACCTTGGCGATGAGAAATGGGGTGCAATTGTTAAACACAATTTTTCCAACGGTAATTTTAAATTGTAAATTTGTAAGGAGATCTTTGTTTACATATGTATGTACATATTTTCTTTTTATGTACATACATACTTTTTTTAGATTGAGTTTTCGATCAGCGACTTTAACTTATGGATGGAGCGATCTGACGAATTTACCGGCAATATGGAAGAGAACGAAGATCAAATCGAGGAGGAAACTGAACATGAAGAGCCTAAAATTAAACATGTTGATGCCATAAAAAGCTTTGATGTGTGCATTAAATGGGCCAAACATAATAATGTGGACTCTACAAAACTGATTGCTTTGACAGAGCTCCAGGAAGATGCAGTAAAAAGCAATTTAAACCTTCCGAAAAAGCAAACAATTATTCGCAACTTTTTTAACTAAACTTAAAAAAAAAAGAAATTGTTTTGAATGGTTTGCTTTAAACTATTTTCTTATAAATAAAAACCCTTTAAAAACACTATTTTATTTTCGTTTTTTGTAAAAAGAGGTCAATTTACTATGGTACTCGATTTAACGAAAAATTCGATTTAACGAGAATGGCTGACAACGATGGTGCTCGTTAAATCGGGAAATGCCTGTAATGGAAGATTTGTATTATATAAGTTTAGTTTTGGAAAGAGAACATATTAATAAACGTTCCACAAAGAGATGATAATTATAGCATGCATAGTTAAAATTTTATATAACATTGATTCACAGATTACTAAATGTGCTATCATTTATGAACGCACTGTATGTATATGTGTTTGTTATTCTATTTGTAATGCATCGTAAAAAGAAGCCATTAAGTATATATATTCTTTTATTTTAGTTTATATTATTTTTTGTTTAAATCTATAGATTATACATCCCTACAGGCTAAATATGAAATACAAAGAAATTAAAATGTGAAATAACTTTTCTTTTTACAGATCATTGCTCTCAGACAAATTTGTAATATACTAACATTTGTTGAAATTTTCACATATACTCGAGTTGATATAGCGATGTCCGTCTGTTCGTCTGCCCGCCTGTCTGTCTATTGAAATTACGTTCATTCACAAAATAAACCATTTACCTGAACAAGATAAGAATAATATTGTTTGTCATTATTTCGAGCAGGTTCATGTTAAAAGTGGGATAAATCGAGCATCATTGTGCTAAGATATGTTCCAAAATATGAAGATACCTCTAAAAAATGCTACAAATTCATTGCGTTTTCTGTATAAATTCAGTATTACGAATATAAAATTGTTTATTTTTTTTAAAACAATTTGCTTAAATTTGTTATAAACATTTCAGTAAGTTCAGATATAAGTGTAAACGTAGAACCCAGGTGGAGGGTATCTTACTTATTTGTTTTCAATCTACACAAATTTTACTACCAATAGTTGTTCAAAATATGCTTTCGTACGCATTCAGGTTAACCGTAATAAATACTAATAAAGTCGGGACAAAATATTATTTACAATGTTTCAAAGCTCTAGCTAGTCGTGAAGTTGATAAAAATTCGATTAAAAAAAATCCGCCCTAAAGCAGAATTTCCGTTTATCTGGATCAAATCATGCATAAAAAGATGAAGTAATGTCATCCACTTTAAGTAAATGCCGACAATTATAGAGTTCTAGCTAGTGGGGAAGGTTGTGAAAATTTAGTTATCAAAATCTGACTCAAACAAACAACCAGAATTAAAAAAGCATTAAAATCATGTAGAAAATTATCAAGTAATGGGTTGTATGTAATTTGGGTACATGCTGAAAGTTACACAGCTCTAGATAGCCGGAAAGTCCGCCTCTGACAAATAAGCAAACAGACAAAGGAAGCTGAATAAATGCATATAAAAAGCATGTAAATAGTAGGATACAACATTCTAGACTTAGCAGATTTTTTAAGAAAAGCATTAGAGGTTTTTAGTTTCAAAATTTTTTTCAAAACATTTTAGGCTCCATCTGTTTCATATTTAAATTTTTAAATTACCAAGATTTTGATTCAATAAATCCTATTCAATATGTAATTAAAATATATAGGATAATTAAAAAATAAATAAGATTTCAGTACATTTTAAAATAAAAGGTATGAATTTTATTAAATAATTTATAAAATACAAATTTAAATTATAATTTGATTTGTACAAATAAATAATAATTCCTAACTTTCAAGTATAAACTCTGAATTTCTAAATTATATCTTATTTTTAAAAATTTAAGAAAATTCAAATATACTTATGTAATAAAAACTACAAAATATGCAAAAAATTATGAACACAAAAGAAAAATATGCAAAAAATGCATTTATAACATAATATGCAAACACATTATCAACGTTAGATGGTATGCATTTAATACGCCATTTGCTTGAAATATGCAGCCCTGATAAAAAAAATCAGTTGTTTAAATTATGATTTTTATTTTTTTTTTTTTTTATGTAATTCATAAATTTTGCTATTTATTATATTTAGCTATTTGCTTATTAATTCAAATGATGACTAAACTATATTTATATATTTTATATTTATATATTTTATTGAATACTTGGTGTTCTTTTTAGAGTCTTTTCTAAACTCCCTCTTACGATCCAAAAAGATTTATTTATTCAAAGATGTCTATATATCTGTAAGTTCTTAAGATATGATTTGAAAAGCTCATATAAAAAAATTAACATAATGTTAAATGAAATTATTCTAAAATAACATCTTTACTTTTTAAAACATTTCCTTTATATTCAAATAAACTTACCTGTATACGTGCTTCGGTCAAACCAATTTTCATGGCCAACTCCTCTCTGAAAATACAACAAATAAAATAAAATTAAAATTAACATGTGCAGTTATTAAATATTAATTTATTCAATATTCACTTGTTATTTATTTTGCAATTGTATTGAAAATTAATTAAATATAATGGTCTTTTAGCACTATAATTTAATAAAAATTTCGAAACACTACTTCCCCTATGCCAGAGACACATAACTAAACTTTAGTATATTAAGTACCTAATAAAAAACTTAAATCATTTTGAAGACAAAAGTTAGTAAAAAGTGGAAGTAGACTGTGGAATCTGGTTTTTAATTTAATTTGTAGCGGTCGACTGAAACACAGTTATTTATTTGTTGGTATAATTATTAATTATTATTATTATTTGTTTTACTTTCAGTAATCGTGTTATTGCCTGTCTGTCTAATGCGAATGGAATACTCTAATGCAAACACATGAACAATTGTGTGTTTAATTAATTGAACATTTATTGAATCAATAAATCTTTTATTTTGTCTTTTTTGCCACAAATTTATTGTGTGTAGATAAAGGAACTGTTGGAAAAATACAGTATTGGCGAGTATTAAAAGTACGCTGTAATATAATCAAATATTCAAATATGATATTTAAATAAACGATATTCAAATAAGATATCAAACCTGCAGAGTTTTTTTTCATTTAATGTTAATAGTGTATAAAACAGAATGTTCATCCATGTATATGTATATCCACTTCTAAAACGTTTAATAAACCGGACGATTTCGAAACGGTGATATTTATTACCATAAATGACGATCGAATCGAAAATTCTCTGACGATTGCTCCAATAAAAGTTTATCTGCTTTAAAAAAACTAAATTCGAGATCTTAAAAAATGGCAGTATTAAAAATGTGTTGGTTTAAGAGGGTAAGTAAGGCTTTAAAGCTTTTCTTTCGTTTTAAAACATGACGAAAGTGTTGTGACCAAATTTCAAGTAAATCGGAGCAAAACTAACGAAGATACAGCATTTCCAGCGACCGGCCCTCATACGGTATAACGTGAATATCATAACTCATCACAACCGATCCTTTTAAAATTTCATACACTCTTTATACACCCGGTAATCATGAAGAGTTTCTTTTTGCCATTTTTCCCCATTTTTTAACAACAAATTCACCGAAATTTTATAGCATAAATCATGTTTTTCACTTAAAAAAAAACGCTTCCTGACTACCTCCGGCGACTTATCACCTTTTAAACACATTTCCATTTATTTATTTCACATGAGCCGGTAAAGATTTATGATGTTCACCGCAAAGCAACTTTTTTCGAGGCGCTTCGGGAGATTCGCTGTCAAGGACTTCTTATTAAGATTTTTAATTGAAAATTTTTTCAAACATATTTAAAATTTTATACTATCACGTGTATATGAAATAAATAATTCAACATTATTAATATCTTTAAAAAAAATTATGAAAATACGCCTTTCTTGCTTTTAAAAATATTCTGACTCGGTTTAGCGATGTCCGTTCGTCTGTTTGTCTGTCTGTCTATCTATTTGGCTGCATGTAACTTTGTAATCAAACTACAGGTCGCAAATATAAATCTCCCATACAAATAAACCATCTTCATTCTTAGTTCCCACATGAAGGTGATTCTCGATCTTCTCTGAAATAAATCAGAGCACTAAAAAATTGCGTAGATTTTTTAAAATTTATTCATTCATACATATATCAGATGTGAACTTTTTGATATCTGCAAGCCACAAATTAATAACAATACCATTAATATGTAGTATGTACAAACCGTACATCACATATGGCAACTCTTACGAAACTGAGAATAGTGGAAACTTCGAGTTGCGAGTGCGAGAAAAAACGAGAATAGGGCAGCATGATTCTTTCTATATGTGAAAGCGAGATCGATAGTAAAGCTTTTTTGTGTGGCGTTGCCAAATTAGGTTGTAAAAACACTCGCAAGGGAAATATAATTGATTCCATTTTCTGTGCGAGAAAAATCAGATGACATGAGAATCAGCTGACTTTAGGTGAGTGTGTTAAAACGCTGACCAAAAAGGGCAAGTACAAGTGTATGTGAAGGTTCATGTTTCAAACCTCACGGCCGCCCTTAGTAGGAAAATTTCATATAGAAACAATCTATTCAATTATAACATAACAATTATAACAATGTTCAATAAATCGCTGATGAATTTTTGAAATATATGCTTTCTTCTTCTTCTTTACCACGCACCCTTGAAACAAAATTAAAAAATTGCATATTAATTACAGTATTAATTGCAATATGTCTGAAAAACGACTACGAATCCAACATACCATTAATATTTGGTTTATGCTTATTTATTTATTGATCTAATACCTTCTCTCGAAACGCATGGAATAGGGAATCATATAGTCGAACTAGATCGACTATAATTTCTTTACTTGTTTTTATTGGCTAAAGGAAAAAGGTAAAACTGCCGATCTGGAATATTTTCCAATCGCATTTGTTGGGATTCTCTAAAACAAGTCTAATGATGTTTAAAAAAATATTGTAAGAAAATTGTTGCACATTTTGTTTTTCTTTCGTTTTGCAATTAAAATCAAAAAATGTGCCAAACTAAATTAATTAAGAAATTTTTTCTCTACTATAATTCCACCAACGAACTACTGTAAAATGAACTAAAAACTTAATTGAATTGTAACTTCCCATAGAGTGACTAACAAAAAAAATTACCCATTACAAATTGGTGTAGTAAAAATGCATTCAAATACCAATTCTATTGGAAAAAGTTATTGACGATAAAAAACAAAAGGAAATTTACTGAACTCGTAATTGAGTTTAAAGTTTATTAGTTTATTCAATTTCTAAATAGTATGTTAATTGCAACAAATTAACAAATGTCTTTAAAATTGTTGGAAAATTGCGAATGTTTTCATTTTATGTGGGAATTTGTTTGAATGACGGTATGTTAAGTATGTTTTTATGAAGCTAGTTTGACAAGCTAAAAAAACGAAAGCAGAATGTGAAAATACCATACAAACACAGACATTGTGGTTGCAACAGAAATGGAAACTAAGTATATGGAAAGTAATTATGTGTCTGAAGTCTTTTGATTTTATTTACGAAACAACTACAACACCACAATATTTGCCACATATTTATTTCATTATGGTAATTTAATGTTATCAATATTTATTAAATAATCTCATGGTAGACAAGCTTCTTTCGATTATCGATTTTTAGATATGTTAACATAAAATCAATATAAATTTGAAAATCAACACCAAATTAAACATGATGATAAAACAACCTAAAAACAATTTAAAACGTATTAAAATATTTCAATTTCACAGCAACAACCTACACAAACAATACATTTATAAGACATAAAACCGGCAACTAACACCGAAAATCGTCGTAAACATCAACAAAATAAAACAGAAAATAAAAACAAAACAAAAACGTAAATATAACAAAGTATTCTTTTTTTTTAATTAATTAAACAATGCAACAGCAGGAAGCCAATTTATGTGCTTTTATGTAAATTAATAAAACTAACTTTTTTGTTGCTTTAAACTCCACTGATAAACATGATTATGATAATGACGATGATGCATTTTAATGAAAAGAGAAGGATAGAGATGCAGAGAAGGAATGAAAGAGAAAACAACAAACTTGCACAGTTTATATATGTATGAGGCTGATTAATTAAAAATGCATATCAAGATTAGATAGCAGCCGACAGATAAGATAATACACATGTGGTGTATAAAATAATTTCTAAAATGCATAATGAAATCATAATGAAAGTTTTAATAGACAATTATTGAAAGAAGAATCAATTCTTTGTTATCAGGTGTTTATCGCCTCCTAGTTATGTATTTAATTAGGGAACCTGATTCATTTTATGGTTATTGGTCATATGCAATCTAAATGATTGTGTAATATAGCATTTGAAGAACGTATATTCTTATTTGTGTACTAAACTTTATTAAACTTTAAGTGTACTTTCATTATTTATTCAATTCTATTCTTTTCTTTTCTTACATTAATATATTAGTGAAAAGGTTATCGATTGATATTGTTATGCAAATGCAACATAATTATTTGATTCTTAAACGTTTGATTCTTTAGGATATTTGTATATTCAAATGGTTTGAAGATTTGGTCATTCTTTTAGAAAGTCTTATTGTTAGTTCACTTTCTGAAACCTCATCATTGATCGTATTGATCGTTTTTTTTTTTTTTTTGTAATGCTTATAGATCCAGCCTCATAAATCTGAATCTTTAATGGTACAAATCGCCAAATTTCCGCAATATTACTCAAAACTGGCATTTATTTAAAGCTTTTTAATATCTAGCTGATATATTTTTCCCCTAGGTAAATTGTTTTGTATATATCAAATACTCAAAAAAAAATAATTTTTTTGGTATAAATAAATATATTCGTGATTGTATCTGTCTTCCAAATGTAAGCATTGAAGAAGATTTTCTTTTTGTCGAAAGAGTTGCGCAGCGATGAACTAGAAGTATTTTGGCTATTTCTTTTTAAATCTTAACTAGAGAACACTCAATTATTTTTAATTTGATTTTCATCATCTGAACAAACCATTCTGCTACGTCATTATTTATCGAATGATAAGATGTGGTAAGCTTATCTTGAATGCTGTTGTTACTTGATGTAAAATTTTGAAACTTATGCGATTTAAATTGCTATCCACGATCATTAAATAGTTAATTCTGTTGTTATATTGGGTATAAAGTAGCCTTTACTATATGTATAAGCGATGATAAATAAGTTTTTTTTTTGAGAAAAGTACTGCAATCTCTTACTTCTAACTTTTTACTCCTAAAAACTACTTTTCACACTGTGAGTCCTGTACAAATGACACGTTTTTCTGTAACAATTTATTAATAGGATAGAGAATAGTTCTCAAATTAAAAAAAAAAAAAATATTAATCCGAACAGAGCCCAAACTTTATCATTGTAAGTTCATTTCCAAAGTAGGTACTATTTTCTTCTACATCTATGTTATGACAGAATTGTTTAAACCATAACCGCAATGTTTTCACATATTCCATAATGATTATTTAACCTTTTTAAGACTTTATGACTCAAATTAAATGTTCCAAATCCATATACACAGTAATTCGATTCGATTCAAAAAGACGTCAGTCAAGATTTTTCGTCACCAAATGGTGATTATCTTTGTGAATTTCGAGTTGCAAGTAAGCTTTTGAAAGATATAATTTTCGTGAGTTTTCTGTCACCAGCCATCGACTAAAAACCCATCCACCACTGGTAGTGGGTATTCATCAATTTTAACAGCAGGCCGAGCAGTGTCACCAACCAATTGTTTTTCTAGCTCTTGCTCAACAGATTCTATTAAATGAATTAGAATGCGTCATGCCTTGAAGAACTTTGGTACATACATGAATTCGAACTAAACAGATCAAGATCAATCACTAATGGATACTTCATTTATACAGCATGCGTATTTGCTTTAATTTTTAGGTAATTTGGTCCACCCTTTGTCGGCGCAAATCGGTGTTGTCTCGTTTCTGCTCCATTTATACGCTGCCATCCTACAGATATATAGTTTTGTAGCAACTACTTTCTATCAACTGTTGTGAGATGTAACGGCAACTGTAAGCTCTCTCACGTATTAGCTGTGGTTGTGGCTATCGAACAATTTCGATATTTATTGTTGCTGCTTGAATAAGTTTGTATTTTGTTCTGTAGTTTTCAGCCTCTTTCCTCCATATATTGTTCCTCACAATTTATTTTCTGTATTTTTTTATTTCCAATTAGATCCATTGTGCGCTTCTTTTTTCCATGGTGACCACTTTTTCAGCAAGCTAAGATATAGCTTTTTGGATATGTTCTTCAAGTGTAAAACTAATATTTTCGAGAAGATGAATTTTTCGAGATCACATGGGGTGCAAGGTGCAAAATTTAGCTAACCAATCTCCAATTTAAGAGTAAAAAAGGCATAAAAGATGACTGTTTTCCTTCTTTTTTTGTGCAGATTTTGCCTTTTTGACTTACTCATTAAAAATTTAAACAGTACCACTAAAAATTGTGGCGTGGGTATAACACAACTCGATTGATATTTACCATTTACAGGTGTATGAAAAATTGCTCTTATTTAAGTTTAATTGTATATTCCATAAAATGTTCCGGAAATATTTCATAAAATTTTTCATTTATTAGAGTGGCATACATAAAAAAAAATACTCACTTCAAGTTCAAAGTTTTAAAAATTTAAGCATGGAATTCATAATTAAAAAAAAAATTTCGCAAAAGATTAAAAAATTATATTTTTTGTCACTACCCGCATATCAGCATGTTCGTAGATGTTCATTAATAAACAAGCCATTCTGATTAACATTGAGTTACGGGAGAACCGCTGTTAGAAAAAATCAGCCAGTTTCCACACAAATATATGAAAATATTCGCTCCGTGGAGGTTTGTCATCGATTTGAATATAAGAGGACATTACGCCTTGAAACTTCAATGCAATTCAGACAGAATTGTGGCTCGGACGAACTACAACCCGAAAAAGATCAGTTTGACATAATTTTGCAGAAAATTTTCGATGATGACGTAGTTACAGTGTTGCCATAATTTGAAATTGTAGAGATGCTAAAAAAAGCTAAATTTTTTTTTTCAAATTTCATTACCTTTATATTAAATACTTATTAATAAATTCTTTTTAAATCGAAAAATTAATATATAACATAAGTTTCGATTTATATATTTTAAATTTTAATTAAAATTATTTTGGATTTTATCTGTAATTTTTTTTAACATCAAATTGAGTTTTTTTACTTTTAAATTAAATATTTTTAATTTTATAGAGATTTTTTTTTTTAATTTCAAATATAACAGAATTTACGTTATAATAAGATACGATTATACTATAATAATTGGTTTATGGAATCTATATTTCTGTGAAGCCTTCATCTTCAAGTTCTTCTTGGCTCTGATATTTTTCTGACGATCGACTTTTATCAACGAAATCGCTCGGTATATTGTAAGTGTAACAGGACCCATTTTTCAATTTCAAACCTTCTTTTGTACGTATTAGAGAACATAACAACTCGGATTTTATTCTGTTCAAAGTATGCTCTTAACTAACCAAACGTTCAACTTCGTTTTTGAGAAAGACAAAACTAATAAAGACAATACAAATATTGATAACTCTTTAAATGGACTTTCGCCAATAGATTTTTTGTTAACTTCTGTGATATAACTCCATTGGATTTGAAATTTTTCTGTTTCAGATGATATAAATCTAAACTCTTCTAATATATTTGTTATCAGTTCTTTTACCCGGTTTAATGTGTTTTGTATTGAAAATTTTGGCATTTTTTTAATACAATAATATTTTTTGGCAATCGACTTTTTAATTCATTAAAAACTGTTGTTGGTGCTTACATTCTTCTATTTCAAAATGTTCTGTTATATTTGTCAAAAGAAACGAGCTCTGCTCTGGTAAAAAAAAGTAGTACACAAAATTCTCGTATTACACTTTTAGAAATTAAAACATATCAATATCATTAAAATTAATATATTCAAAAATAATGAAAAAATTCAAAAAAAAAAAAGATGCTAAGAGCAACTTTTTATTAATAAAAGATGCTAAGTTAGCATCTAGCATCTTTTCATAACTTTTGGATGCTAAATGACAAAAAAAGTTGCTAAATCTAGCAACTAAAATGGTAAAATGGCAACACTGCGTAGTTATATTATAATTTTTGGAGTTGCAAATGGTAAGACAACAGTTTCTTTAAATTTCAATAATAATCCGAATGTCTTAATTTGTTAATTGAGTCATCTATGTATGAATATGGTTAATTATGGGCACTATGCGTTATTTAATTCGCATATTTATTTTGGGAACTATAGTTTTATTATAAGTGATTTTGTTTCGTCGCATAGTGTGGCCTTTTGACTTTTTTCGTTCCAAATCTCATAACTTTTAAACTAATTAAGATATTTTAAAAATTAAGAAATGATTTTTAAAGAGAACTACTTTACCTTCAAAATTAGTGCTGGTGGAGGGTGGTAGGGGGCTTCAATATATCCTATCAAAGTTCAATATTATTTACATGTTGCAAATATAAAGACAATTGCGATGAAATTTGAATCATAAGTGTTTATTAGGCCAGTGACGAGATCTGTAAAAAATCTTTGAAATCGGGCCACATTTGGACCTAGTCCCCCTACAAATTTTCTTTAAAATTTGGTTAAAGTGTCACAAAAGTGCTAATTTCTGTATTATATTTAAAAAACTTACAAAAATTGTGCAAAAAAACACTGTAAGATTTTAATGAAATCGGAACACTTTTGGACCTATTTTCCCAAAGTTCTCAAAATTCCAAATTTCACAATGAAATTTTATTAATTAACCATTCAAAGGGCTTATAATATCACATGTTAACATGTTAAACTTAAATTTGTTATTAATATTACAGATACACATTTTTGAAATATTTTTAATACTAATATATTAATGCTATAGATAATAAGTTATTTAGTATATTTTTTTTTTTTAAATGAGTATAATTTTATATATTAGTCCTCTATAAAATAGTCATTAAAATAGAATATTTTTCCTTTGTCAATCCCAAGTCCATAAACAACGCTAAAGCTTCTTCTATGCTATCCCTTGTGGGTAATGCATTTGTTGGCGTTTGAATACTCTCTTCAATCCTATGCAATCACAAGGAGCTTGCAATCGCTAGTACTTTTGTAATGTCAGAACTTGCCTTTTCTTTGTCTTTCGCGTACTTAATGGATAACGCTTCTAACAGATGAGCGGTAGATATTGCTTCTGTAACACCCTGAAGCCTCCGTTTTCTTGTGTACGACGAACACTCTTCCAAAGATTTTCTTGGTCTTCCTCTGGTTCGGTCAGTAGATGTGTGGGCTTTTTCGGAGATTTTACATGTTGTGAATTCATTAAGCCAGGTTAAATGTCTTTTCACGAGGCTTTCCATTATGTCTATTTTGGTAAAACGTCTACTTCTTTTATAACAGCCATTCTAAATGCGTTATCGTCTTCCGAGCTTCTAAATAAATCAAACAATTTAAAATTTTGTAAATACATTATTGCACTTCACTCTTTTTACTTTTTACCAAAATATTCTGTGGCATCTCATTGAGTCAAATACCAACTGGCCTCAGCACGGGAATGTAGCTTAATATATATCAGTCATCAGCATGATAATACTAGGCATATAAGTTTCTATTTACTTTTTCTTTATTTTATTATGCTGAACTCAGTAACCGCGAAAAAAAAATAGTACAGGTAGCGCTAACGAATTCTCGTTGTTTTAAATTTTTAAGTGCAATTTTTTTATTATGTTAACTTCAAGTTTTGATCTGGCATCAGATCAAAAGTTTCTAATTGTTGAAAAATACATACATTGGAAAATTTCGACCTTTAAAAAATAATCCAGGTAGCGCAAGCAATTTATTTTTTTATTTTTATTTTTGAGTGTAAATTTCTTATTATATTAAATTCATTAACAGAATTTGAACATTGAAAATTTTGGGCCGCTTAAAAATAATTCAGGTAGCGCAAGCGGATTTTTTTGTTGTGCTCAATTCATTAACAAAATTTTGATGATCATTGCCTTCCAGAATTTATAGTTTTTATTATTGCAAATACATAAAAATTAAAAAACATTAACAATCTTCTTAAAAACACTTCCCCATCCTATCAAAACCAAAATAAAATGGGAAAACAATTAAAATTTCTGTTTTCAAGCACCAAAAAAAAGATCGTGAAAAATAATACAAAAATCTGCAAAAATTAGGTAATATTTGGCATTTTATATCCTTTAAAATAAGCCATTTTACTTTAAAAGCGATGAATTTTTCACTAAGTTATGGCAAAACACGTCTACCCATCTATCCAGTGTCTGCCAAGATGTTTTTACAACTTTATGGTTGTTGCGTGCAGACTGGCAAGCATATGCAGCCAAGTTCACTTTAACTAGTTAGAGTATTGTATCAGTGAACCATTTTAGGTTATATCTAAGTAAACATATTTAAACATTTTTAGTTCTATTCAATCAAAGTAGAAAAAGCTACCAAAATAAAGTATATTTGAAAAACTGAGACTGTAGAACAAGTAAAAAACGATACCAAAAGCATTAGAATCGGTTAACAAGTTTGCCTACAATTTGATTTGAAGGAAGATATTTATAAAAAAATTTGAGCCTTTTTCTGAAAGCTAAAAAATTCCAACTTTTTTGTCTTTTTTTATCAATCTTTATCCGATTACAAAACTGTTTACTGACCCTTAATCTGTGAGAAATCCTCTATCATGCTATCATGCTTCTATCAAATTTTTGATTTCTGCCACGCTATTTGGGGAAAGGCGCCACTGTGCGTCGGTCGACAAGGTCAGAATATTTCGTAGTACAAATATCGGCACAAACTCATTACTTGCCCATGCGTATGGTAATCTCCTCGGTATGATAATCGACTTCTCAAAAGCGACTTCCTTCGTGACATTGTAACTGGAAAAGCATCTTTAATACATCTTGGAACTTTTCATATGCCTGGTCTAACATAAACATTTGATTTTATTCGTTCGTGGAATATTGCGTTTAATCATACCTGCCCACAACTGGCTGTGCTGACCACATCTTGATAATAAGGTTTCAGGTTATGTATGTATGTACCGCTAATACATGCGTAGAAGGAATTTTCATATACCTGACGAGTGCCATACAACATGTTGAATTTGTATTGCTAAATCGCCAGTTGCTGCCGAAAGAAAAGCCTGACAATAACGAAAAAGTATTTATTAATTGCAATATGGTAATCGAAAATTGTGTACCTTTGCATCTACTCGACTGCGTTCTGGGCATCTCTATACATATACCTTTAACACAAGGAATTAAATTATAAATTATAACCATAAATACAAAGAAAAAACTCAAGCCATGAGAACTGGATAGCATCTTCAGGTTCCACAACAACTGGAATTTCTTTTACAACCTTCGATTATCCAATTTCTTAAATAATTTGGCACTTTTTTACACTTTATAAAGATACATAAATTATCAAAATATATTTATTAATTTTTTTATTTTATTTTTTTTGACATATGACCAATTAAATCAACAATTCAATCTAGCTAATCATATTCTTATCTTTTTTTTATAATATATGTTAAAACTTTTTTGTTTAAAAAATAATAGAATTAGTAATAGTGTTAGTAGTTGCTAATATTTGGGATTAAGACATGTTATTTTTGGTTGCCTCAATTAAATTAGTTTGCATAAAAACAAAGATTAGTAAACGTAACTAATTTTATTGTTATATATAACTTAATTTTTAATTAATTGTGTTAAGAGAATATCAAGTTTATTTTTATTTAAGTATTAAAGAATTACAATAAAAATTATTACTTTAACAAATTTTCCTTGTTGTAACCGAATTCCAACCAATTCTTTTTCCTGAGTGTACGCGATTTTAGAATGCATCTCGTACCTTTATTTTGAAGTTTTTGAACAACAGCGTTTGTCAATATTCAAAGTGAGGTTTAACTAATGTGTATATAGATGGATTTTTTATATATATTATTTCGAATTCTTTTGAAGAATGTTATTTCTTAAGCAAAATTTTTGCAAATATATTTAAAATGTACATTAAACTTTAGGACTCTATCTGTAACAACTCCTAAAAATTAAATTTCTTTAACTTTCTCAATTGGTACATAATGTATTTAATTGATTTTGTAAGATTTTTTTTTCCAAAAATTTACTTATTTTTAGCAGCATATTTACAGGAAGAATTTCTTGGCGATCTTTTGTATATTTTAGATTTTGGATTGGAACAGTACATGATGCTTTTAAACGATCAGGAAAAAAAAATCCAGTTAGAAGGAAAGATGCACCGATATCAACGTTTTATATCAAAATTATTGAGTAAAATTTAATTTTCAGACAATTATAATCTTTTTTGTTATTCATAGCATTCGTAATATTTTTTAATATAATTATATCAAAGATTTCAAATTTAAAGTTATTTTGTGGGTTCTCTTGCAATAAGATTGTCTTTTGTGACTAATGGTATACTGTCGCTATTATGTCTAACACTGTTTATGGAAAAATGTTTAATAGTTCTCTTTCTTTTTCATTATAAATATTCAAATCGTTTAGAATTATATTTGTTGACAACAAGGGCTTTTATAGGTTTTCACATGGTTATTGTTAATATAGTTCCTTAAAAAAAAAAAAAAAACAGTGGTGTTTGCGCCTTGAAATACTATTGTATTATATTTTGTTAATTAAATCTCTTCATTTCCAATATATTCGGTTAAATGGGTCTCAGTGAGGCATATAAAATCAAGACATTCTTCAATGCATAAAACTTCTAACAGATATAAATTTGAGCGTAACCCACCAATGTTTAAGTATGTATAAGCCATTAATTGCTAATATGCAATTCTGTCTGCTTCTAAAATGTTTTTTCGTTGAACTATATGACAATCCGCAATTATATTAATTATATTAATATTAATACCCCAACATTTAAACCATCTTAGAACATTGAAGCTTTCAATTGCGGGGCATCTATCCCATTCAATATTAATATTTTTCCATTAATTTTTTCATAGGCCTATCCATCCGTTTCAATATATATTCCTATATGACTTATATACCTTTATACAATCTAAAGAATAACATTCAATATCGTTTTTCTTTTTGATTGCTTTAATTATTGCATCTTTTTCAGACTATTCAGACATCACCGTAATCACTTATTTTGGTAGCCGCATTTTAGGCATATGTGTGCGTCAGATTGGTAACCCATTTTCTCATTTATTTCATTGGATCGTTTACTTCGTTCACTTTCATTTCGAAATCTTATAGCAACTACATCATCATGTCTCATTTGAATGCCTTTTAATAGCAGATTAACCTTTAAATGTGGAGGTGGTGGTAAATTTGGCCTTCGTACTGTTTTTTTTTTTTTTTTTTTTGTTAAAAACTGGTTTGTGAAATCAAGTGCCTATTTTATTGAAATTAAAAACACCAAAAAAATTCATCTTGTTTATGCTTTAAATTAAAAATGTAGTAGTTTGTTCTTAAAAAACAAATAATTTTGAAGAAATTTTTTTTATTAATATTTTTTAGTAAAATTAAAATGGGTACAATTTACCACCACGTCACTGACGGTGTCTCAAAATTTCACCTCCATAGTTAAAATTAAGAGGAGGTTTATTTTTTTCTTTTACTTCTTTCTCTGCCACTTCATTGTCTGGTTTCTTTGCTTGATTTCTTATTAATTCAAAAATGTAACCATATCAGTTTTTCTTTAACCAAATTGTTAGTTTTTTTTTACTTCATTTGCAATTTTATTTTAATTTTCTGTAGTAAGTGTATGAATCTACAATTTTGGTCAAAATGGTTAAAAACTTTTTATTGAGTGATCTATGAATATGGTCAATTACAGATAGTTTTCGAGTAGATGTTCGCACACGTCAACATTATTGTCGGAATGCTTTGAGTGGAAAGTCGCTCAGTTTTTTCGTGTAGTAGTTTGCCCACGCCAGCAAGATAATCCAATTTAAGTGAAATTTAAGGATGATATTCCTGGTACTTGTAAGTATCTATAATATTAATAGGCTAGGCGATTTCTTGTGACCGATGTTTTGTTCTACCGTTTTATCCCGATTTTGACCAAACGTATATTATTTGAAAGGTATTTCTTTTCAGCCGTTTTGCAGATTTGCAATTTTTTAAATTTTTTCCTTTGTTTTAAGTAAATTGCATTTAAAGTTGTTACTAACACATATATAAAATTATACATATGCTATGTGTGTTTTATTAAATTTGTTAATGTGTTTGTTAATGAGTTTGTTATCTTCATTCACAATAATAATAAACCATAAAAGTGTTGGTTTGTGAATTGGCTGAGTTGAAATATAAAGCTACCTAAAAATTGCACTCGAATTTCGAGCGCTGGAGTCTGCTAGTATATTTTTAATAATTATAGGTATTTATCTTTTTTTATGCTTTCGAACATGAGAAATTCTACTTTTTGATACTCGTTCGGTTCGAGTAGCTCTATGCTAAAGTAATGGGAGTTCTGGTTTTTACTACCCGAACTACTCGTTCTTGTAGTATATGAGCTACTCAAGCCACACGTGCTTGACCACAGACTCTGTTACGAAACGTTATATTCGTCCATTAAGCAATCTTTAGTTGTTCATAAGTTTTCTGCATGTAGTTTTTATTTCTTAAAATTAGCTGATTATTGGTTGTGTGTTTGTGTGTGGGTGTTTGCACAACTAGAGGTGTCTATTGTTTGTATAAGAAAAATAACATTGAATATTTAATTGGATCTAAAATTCAAGCTGAGTTTATAATCTTTCAAATCCCTCATTGTAGAGAGTAAATTTGATTTAATTAAATTTAAAGCGTGACTAGTTTGATATGCAGAAATTATTTGAATATCAGTTTCTTTTTATTAAATTAAATTCATATAATCATATTAACCGCAACTATGAAAAAACCGCACAAATTTCTGGGTAAGTTCTAAATAGTAAAAAATAAAAAAAAAATAACTTACATTCAATTAAATTAAAATTTTTTTATTTTAAAAGCCAACACATAAAATTACACCTCTTAAAATCTCTGGCAGCACCATCACCGCCAACATCAATATCATAACCACTAATATCCTCATTTCAAGTACTTTTATACACCTCTAATAACACCAGCCACATAGAAACACACACACGCACGTACACATCTTGCCACAACAGACGCCTTCAACATATCAGCCTTTACAGGTGGAGAGCAAAAACCGAAACCGAAACAAAACTTTTAATAATCATAATTTTCTGCTGGTAGAAAAACGATATACATACATAGGCAGCAGTCGCAGTAGTGGCGATCGCGGTGCTTGTGGCTGTGCAGTTGAATTGCGGCGACGGCAAATCCAATCACATTGTAAAATTTATTAAAAATAAATTCAATTACAGAAAACATGAAAATTCATTATACAAATTATAGTAATTATATGCCGAAACGATTACCTACGAATATACATATACACACAAACAGACAGACAAGTTCATACGTAAATAAATTGAAAAATAATGAAACGAACCATTGTACACCAAAACACTTGTTGTGTGTACGAGTATGTCTGTCTCTCTATCAGCCGAGAGTCTACATTCATTGTCTGCTCTTGCTATGCTTGGCCAAGATATTTCTTTTAATTCAATTTTTGTAATCATAATAATGCGACGATTTTAATTTTAAAGTAATTGAGCTTCAAATAGCCAAACATAATTTGTAAACCTACGTTGTACGAGAGTGTATGCGATTCTGGTGTATTTTTACCTTGGTTCGGTTGGATAAGCCTTGATTATAGCTAACCGTTCTTTTGTTGTATATCAGTTTTCGTTTAAAATCTAACATTAACATTTAAATTGGATTATCTATTTATTTGAATTTACATAATTAAAATTTTAATAAGAAAAGTATGAAGCAAATCTTTGAAATGCCGAAAGTATTTCACGAGGGACTTATTGTATGTAGCTTAACACTTTTTGTGCTTTTTACATTCGGTGCTCTAAGACAGTTTCTTCTGTAACTTAATGAAAGAAAAATTTTTGGACGGGTGCGAAGTGCAAATTTTCCGAAAAAATTTTTGAACTTTACTTAAGTACGTTAAAAAACACATTAAAATTAACTTTTAATGCAATTTTCAATATGACACTTACTTTCAAAGTATTCCTTAGAAATTTATAAATAAATTTTCGAAAACAGTTAATTTGTACTAGCAGATACCAGCACTCGAAATTCGAGTGCAACTTTTAGAAAATTTTATTTTTTCATTAAATAACGACCGTAAAGCAATGCTTATTAATTATAGCCAATTCACAAATCAACACAAAAAACTCATTTTTTTACAAACACATTAACATATTAAATAAATACACACACAGCATTGTATAATTTTATGTATGTGTTAGTAGCAAATTTAAATGCAATTTACTCAAAATAAAGATAAAAATTTACAAATCTGTAAATCTGCAAAACGACTAAAAAGAAACACCTTTCAAATAATATACGTCTGGTCAAAATCGGGATAAAACGGTAGAACAAAACTTCGGTCACAAGAAATCGCCTAGCCTATTAAAATTATAGATATCTAAAACAAACAAATAGAATCCGCATATGTGATCGTATAAGAATTTCTGTTCTCTGAACCAAAGATTTGTTGAATATTTTAGTTATTCCAACCAAATTATTAATTGGTTGCAGCAATAAAATTTGTCTTCTATAAATTCTTGATTTGTATTACATCATGGCTGATTGTGTATTCGAAATGAAAAATATTGGGTACATACTCGTAAATCTTGCAACAAAAGTTTCGTAGAGGTGACAAACATCTTTTTCAATATATGGTCAATAGTTCACTAACTAAATTATTCAAGCAACTTGTGGCTTTTTGTGAAGCTTATTAAAAGAACTTTAATATGTGATACAATATCTTATAACTTTGACAATACTCAAACACATATTCTTTTTCGTTTAGACTATGAAGTCTAGTGATGTTCAGTAAAAATAAAATTAGATTTATATAAAATTAGTAGATAATTTTAGTCGATGTTCTATAACTATAATCACCGTTATCGCAAAAAAGCTTCGACTGACAGAGACTTTCAATTTATAATTTTTTTTTTTTATAAAAACTCAATTACATACACGTGGTCAGGGATTAAAAAGTTGGGGCGATGGTTTGTAATTAACAAAAATATTTCAACTTATCTTATACCGATAGACTTGGAATCACTTTCTGAGTCGATTTAGCGATGTTCGTCCGTCCGGCCGTCTGTCCGTCTTTGTGTCCATCAAACTACAGGTCGCAAATATGAATATATTGTGATGAAATTTAGTATATAAGTTTCTATCGGCACTAGGACAAACGATATTGAAATTGAAAATGTTGGATGGTCAGACCTAGTCTCCATACAAATTACCCCTATAAGATCGACTTAAATTGCCATAAGATCCAAATTATTTCATAGATTTTAGTCAAATTGGGTTTGTGTGTGTTTATTACATCCATTAATCAGTAGTCATAGCCTCCATATAAAGCTGCTTCCCAATCATCACTTAAACCTTGAAGTAGCTATTCCTTTGTAGGTAAATAATGAGAGAAAACATTTGAACTTGCCAACGGTTGATATTTTTGACAACTAGCGACCTCTAGATGTCATCTATCTATTACGCCGATGTGAAGCCAAAACTGTTACTTAAATTTAATGTTCAGTCATTTCTGTTCGGATCGCAATACATTCAACAAGAAATAAAAAATGTAATATCAACGATCTAAATCCATTTTTTTTATTTTTTTTTTGTAAATTGTAGTGAAATTATACTATAAGAAATCAAAAAAAAAATAAAGAAATTGACTTGCAAGTGAGTAAAAAAGTAATAAACTTATTTCATTTAAGAAACACGAATCAAGTAGATTTTTTTACTTTACTTTAGCTGAATGTCAGAATCCTAAGGCTGGTTTATAGTAAAAAAAATTGAAGGAAAAAATTATTTTTTTGTTAAGGTGCAATTCCTAAAGTTTAAATTATAATCAAAACTTGATTTGTTCATTTAAAAGTAAATTTAATAACTTTACTAAATAAATTTTACATGTAGTTTTTTTTACAATACCTCGTAATTTCTAGATTGTAAAAGGTAACCATTTTCTTTAATTTTTTCATTGGGATTGAAATTATCTTTCTACTGGAGCGATTTCATAAACGGATTTGGTTTTTGGTGCAAGCTCACAGTTTGATTTCTCCATTTTAGTTTCTCAGATGGGCAAAGTCATCACAACCATCTTCGATGAGTAGTTAAGAGTAGTTAAAATTCATACCATTTTAATTCGCCTTCATACAGAATTGTTAAAAGAAAAAGGAAAAAGAACAGAAAACGGTAGAAATCAGTGCAGAACGTTTGGAATCAGGACTACTGATTTTAAATTAAAGTGTGCTTCAATATAAAAATAATTAATTATTAATTTTCTAAAAAAAATTAGAAAAAATATTAACTACGATTAAACTATACAAAAATTTTAAATGAGGTTAGTTTTTAAATTCAACAGTAATGATCATTAAATGATCATTATTATCCCCAAGAGAAAAAAAACAGTGGAAGAAAAAAAGCAATAATTTACAACATTAATTTTGTATTAAAATATCGAGTGATCGTATGTAGAACAAAGTAAATATAAATATATTAATAACTAACGAAAATATTGCACTTTTGTTACTAGAAAACTGAGCGACCCTCAAATTTACAAGACATAAAAAAACGAAGAGAAAATACGGAGAAAAGTCTACCAGTGCAAAACAAGAAATAAAAAGGAAATTTTTTGTAAGAAAAATTGTTTAAAATAGAGAGATTCCCCAATTTGCTCTCAACTGTATGCAGAATCAACTCTCCGAGAATATGCAACAAAAAATTTAAAACAAAAGCACTTCTACGAAAAATCTTTCGTCGTTGGAGCAACACAACCATTCATTAACGTAAGTCTATTAAAGTCATATATTTTTTCTCATTCAAATGAGAGGAACCAATAATTAAAATAATAAAACAAAATTTTTTTAGTTCAAATCAAGACACTTTTAAAATATAAAATAAGAAAGATAAATTAAATAATGTAAAAATTGTAAAATCCCGAAAAATAGTGACAAAGTTTTCAGAAATTTTTTTCGGGAAATAATTTTGTTTCTAACGTTACATGTGCTAATTCTTCTTGCCTACACTGTATTTTTTTTCCTCTTTCTTAACTAAATATGTACATAAGAGTTCAATAAATTATTCAAACAATCAGCTGTTTGTAAATTGCGTATGTGCAAAAATTATTTCCCAACTGGCCTAGAAATATACATTTTTTTTAATTTAGATTTAAATACTTTCACGTTTATTATCTCAACCATTTATTATTTTATTTTTATACCCTCCACAACTCAGTGGCAGAGGGTATATAGGTTTATCATTCCATTTGTAACGCATCGAAAACCTAATTTCCGATTCCATAAGTATATATATTCCTGATCCTTATGACAGCTCGAGTCGATATAGCGATATCCGTCTGTCTGT
>OY821518.1:148483188-148530688 GCA_963682025.1 Cordilura impudica | reverse complement strand
AAAAATTAAAAATTAAAAATTAAAAAATAAAATTAAAAATTAAAAATTAAAAATTAAAAATTAAAAATTTAAAAATTAAAAATTAAAAATTAAAAATTAAAAATTAAAATTAAAAATAAAAATTAAAATTAAAAATTAAAAATTAAAAATTAAAAATTAAAATTAAAAATTAAAAATTAAAAATAAAAATTAAAAATTAAAAATTAAAAATTAAAAATTAAAAATTAAAAATTAAAAATTAAAATTAAAAATTAAAAATTAAAAATTAAAAATTAAAAATTAAAAATTAAAAATTAAAAATTAAAATTAAAAATTAAAAATAAAAATTAAAAATTAAAAATTAAAAATTAAAAATTAAAAATTAAAAATTAAAAATTAAAAATTAAAAATTAAAAATTAAAAATTAAAAATTAAAAATTAAAAATTAAAAATTAAAATTAAAAATTAAAAATTAAAAATTAAAATTAAAAATTAAAAATTAAAAATTAAAAATTAAAATTAAAAATTAAAAATTAAAAATTAAAAATTAAAAATTAAAAATTAAAAATTAAAAATTAAAAATTAAAAATTAAAAATTAAAAATTAAAAATTAAAAATTAAAAATTAAAAATTAAAATTAAAAATTAAAAATTAAAAATTAAAAATTAAAAATTAAAAATTAAAAATTAAAATTAAAAATTAAAAATTAAAAATTAAAAATTAAAAATTAAAAATTAAAAATTAAAAATTAAAATTAAAAATTAAAAATTAAAAATTAAAAATTAAAATTAAAAATTAAAAATTAAAAATTAAAAATTAAAAATTAAAAATTAAAAATTAAAAATTAAAAATTAAAAATTAAAAATTAAAAATTAAAAATTAAACATTACAAATTAAAAATTAAAAATAAAAATTAAAAATTAAAAATTAAAAATTAAAATTAAAAATTAAAAATTAAAAATTAAAAATTATAAAATTAAAAATTAAAAATTAAAAATTAAAAATTAAAAATTAAAAATTAAAAATTAAAATTAAAAATTAAAATTAAAAATTAAAAATTAAAATTAAAAATTAAAAATTAAAAATTAAAAATTAAAAATTAAAAATTAAAAATTAAAAATTAAAAATTAAAAATTAAAAATTAAAAATTAAAAATTAAAAATTAAACATTACAAATTAAAAATTAAAATAAAAATTAAAAATTAAAAATAAAAAATTAAAAATTTAAAATTTAAAATTAAAAATTAAAAATTAAAAATTAAAAATTAAAAATTAAAAATTAAAAATTAAAAATTAAAAATGAAGAGGTAAAAATTTGAATTTAGAAATTTGAATTAGAAATTAGAAATTAAAATTCAAAATTACTAGCTAATTCAGTTAAAAATATTTTAAAATTTGCTTTTTAATGTTAATATCTGGACATTTTTAGCCAAGAATCAGTTGCATTTTTTTTTAATTATCATGAATTATCTGAAAACTTTTTTACAGGGATCAGACTTTGTTATAACGCTGGCTGCTTTAAATAATGAATTTCGTTTCTACTCTAGTAAAAGAAAAATAATGCCATTTTTCATAAAGTAACTAATTCTCTGCATAGAAGACACGACCATTGTTTTTTATAACAAGAAATTATAATAAAATCTGGCCAACAAGAAAAGCAATTTATTTTATATTTAATTGGTATTCGAAATTAAAATTTCAGTACCGACAACAGTTTTAAAGTGGTTGAAGTACCCAATATTGGTTGTAATATTGAGTTTAAGATGCAGGTGGAGGGTATCAAAGATTCGGTCTAGCCGAATTTAACACTCTTACTTTTTTTTTTCTTATATCTCTAACGCTAATTTAATCGCATTTTTTTATTACAATTTTTTTCTAAAAGTAAAAATACTACATTAACTGATATCTTATATAACTATGATAGAAGCAATTTATAAATTTTGTTTCGAGTTATTTAATGAATTATTGTTTCGCTTAAGAAAAAAAAAACAAACAATTATAGATGATTGCAGTAAACTTATTTATATGGATTTCTTAACTTGTAATAAAAAAAATTATCTATCATGATGGGTTAAATCATTAGTACTTGGTTTGACTTTAATTTATCGGTTAGCACTTCTATTGATTAGTAGTGGGACCATATATAACATAGTCGTGGATGTTACATTATATTATGGTCATGGCTGGAGGTGCTAGACAGGTTATGTAACATCGAAACCACTTCACCTTACTTTCATCAACGACAAAATATATTTATTTTCTCTTCTAGTTTCTAATAAACTTTCTCGCACGCTACTATCATAATTTAAAATTTTGTTATCCTGGAATAAGCATGAGTGTAGGCCGATGCACAAACCCACCATCGACGAGCAATAAGGCCGAGCTTTAGCGTGCATCCACTTTCGGTACACTGAACACAAAGGCGGCCTTCTTCCTTATATGTTACAACCTATCAAAAACAAAAATATTGCACAGATTTTTCGCTTATTTGTTTTGCATATGTTTTTGTAAAAAATAAGTGACTTTACAAATGTGGTCATGATCGGTCTATTTTCTAACCTAGTCCGCACATAAATATAGCACCCGATATGAACTTTTTCAAATCTTCAGGCAAAAAAATTATGCTTATTTTCTATACTCACTTAGTTTAACCTAAGATCAATGCTCTAAATGCATGGTATAGGGTATCGCATGGACAGTCTAGACCGATCATAGATTCCTTTCTTGTTTTTGTTTCAAACATATACTTATAGAAAATTATAGTAAGTAAGTTGCAGTGAAATAAAATATTCTGAAATTAGAAAATTATTCTAATTTGCTCAAAGCGTTATACTGCTCATCAGTTATAGTGTCATTCGTTTGGAAATATAAATTCGTTTCGAAAGATTTTCTACATCACTTCTGTAAGGCTGATGAATAGTTTCTTCCACTGACTCCTCGCCAAAAATCACCGTTCCGTTAAAATTGGGTCAACAATATCGTCATCCGTAGAAAAGCCGGCTGTGCAAACCTCATTATCTACTTTAATATAATCTTGCAAGTAGTTCTGTTCGCTTTTAACCATGATTCTTAATCAGCTTCAAATAGTTTTTGATTTTCAACAATACAAGGAACTACTCAAAAATATTAGACGTATGTCATCTTCTTCTTCCCATTCAGAATATTGACCTAACACAGGTATGTTTGATTACTGACGTCTATACATGATTGATGCAACCCACAAGTGTAATAGTATCCTGTTTTTCGTTTGACACTACACGCTTTAGTGCTGCTACGATAGAAAACTTGGAAGTTGTGAATTGCAGTGTGGGGGTTATATTCGGAGAAAGAAATGCCAATTCAATGACTTTCCTTTTTTACAAATGTTTTCGATCTTTATCATTTTAGTGATTGAGTTAGAAATTAATCAGGATCAGGGATGTGCTGGACAATTATCAATAAAATTTTCTCGGCCAGTGCTTTGAAAGTGCCAATCCAATTTTAGAAACCATTCTTCAAAAAGTTTTCGGTCATGCAAGCCTTGGACTTTGCTTTATACTCTACGGGTAAATACTTAACACCACGAAAGCACCGAGGTGTGCTACTTTTTCCAATCAGTGCAATTTGCTATTTTTGCGAGTTTTTAAAAGTCAATATTTTGCCTGGCAGACATTTGAAAGATCCGGATTAAAAACGTTCCATTCTCAGTTCTTTTGCAATAAATTCGGCAATTCGTCTTTTTACCATTTTTCGCAGTCCACTTCACTAACATTATTGCTTTCACCGCCACCATTTCTATAACCCACACCATGTCTAAAATGAACAAAATTCAGAAATTATTTTATGTAAATACATATGAAATAGTTGAACGTCTCATCAATTGAACATTTTGTTCAATTCCTCTATTACCAAAAAATGATCATCGTCAAAACGCTTTGCAAACTCCATTGCCTTCTTCTTTAATATTGCTCCAGATATGGTCATGTTTTAATATGTAGCTACTGTAAACCAACCGAGGACTGTTTCGTCGATATTTTGAAATACCTTTTACTACATAGACGAAATCCAGATCCAAATGGACATGATAACTGATTCCTTATTTTTAAAAATCATTGAGACCGTAATAGCAAGGATACCATGTTTTTCCGGAAGCCTTTTTCTTTAAGCGACCTTCTACTTCTTTGATTAGCTTACATAAATTATTCTTCAATCAGCAAATATTTTTAAGCACGTTTAGTTGCCATGATAATAAAAAATATGATTTGATTTACATTTATGCATAGAACGGACGCTTATGCAAACAAAAAGAAGCGTTTAATGTAGAGAATGAAATTTCTCGAAATGTGGAGAATTTCTAGTTATGGAAATTCGAATTACGGAAATTAAATTTTTAAGCTATGTATTACCTTACTGCTACTGCCGACCGATTAAGTTCGAGTAATAGAAAATTCGAGTTATAGAAGTTCGAGTTATGGAAATTCGACTGTAAATGAATTGTCTAATGCAAAAAATTTTCAAGCATGCAAGGACGGGAAATATTTTTACATTATGGTGCTCCATTTCGGCTTTGAATTTTGTAGAGGACACGAGCAAATAATCTAAAAAATGGCTTAATATAGGCAGAAATTGAATTTTCCATCGGTTAGAAGTCCTGTTTTCAATCAAGGTATTATTCCTTTAGAAATGTTCAAATATTCGAGAATTACTGCTCTTATATTTTATGAAAGATTCCCATTTTATTCTCCTATCGTTAATGAGTTGATCTCTAGATAAATACATTTTGATTGATATTTTCGCATCTTTAATGCCAGAAATTATGGAGTTTGAATATATAGTGAGATATCTTATTGTTCCATTGGTGAGGAATGTTATTTGAATGCTTTTAGTTAGATTTTATTGAGTATGGAGACTATAATAATATCTTTTCATTTGTGACCTCCGAATATCTTCAAATCGACGAAAGTTATACTTATTAGAGCTGTACAAACATCAGCAAAAATTTATTAGTATATTCTGACCACAGCGTGTTATGATTATAAAACATTCTACATCTACAATTTTAAAGTTCATTCATTATATTTATTAAAAAAAGAAAGTCAATAATAATTGATCTTATCAATCTTAATGACGTTGTTATCAACTAAATATGTCATTTCTAATAGTTTTTTTTTATGAAATTGGGAATTGATTTTCAAAAAACTTGATTGACTTGATTTTCTTTAGAAAATCTAACTAAAATCTTTTATTCGCTTTTTATTTGAACTCACCTTGTAAAAACATCTGGATAATGAGTACGAGAAAACGCCTTTTCTAACTCTTCCAATTGAAAACTAGTAAATGTGGTACGATAACGACGTTGTTTCCGTTTAGGAGCATAATCATCTAATTCACCATCACTGTTTGTATCCGAAATGGGACTGCTGGTGCCACCACTGACACCTGTCGCCACAATGCATGAGATCGAACGGTCAGGAATAGCATCCTGATGAGCTAATTTGGCTTCTTGTGGTAATTCCTCCAGTTTGACTTCCTCTGATATGCCCATAATCTGTATGGGCCAAAATTTGTCAATGCAATAAAATGCAGAAATTTCAACTGAAATAAGACAAAAATAAAAAAAAAATCAACACCAAAGAGTATTATAAATTATTTATAATTTAAAAGAAAACATAAAATAAAATTAATGATGCCTCTTACATTTATATATTCTCGTATGAACTTGTGTATGTGTCTAGAAGAGATAATTGTATTTGTTATTAAGTGAATATTTAATTGTTTACATCATTAAAGACTGATTGACATTGATGCATACTAACTAACGTCATGGGTCTGCCTATACCAGCGCAATAATATCATCTCACGTTATGATGATGATTCTTAGGAATTTTTATATATTTATGGTTTAATTTATTTGAAAAAAAAGAGCAGAGCATCACTAAAGGAGTTGGTTTATTTTTGAGAAAATTTAATTAAGTCTACATAGCAAACTTTTAAATGAAACAAATTACAAATATGGCATATCAATGACCATGGTGGTAATGGTTGTAATGGTGGCAGGCAACGAACATAAGATGATGTCAAAATTCGAAGCTGTGACTTACAACTTAATCATCAACTAACAATTAAGTATAGTATATATGATCAGAGTAAGTTCAAGGGATTCTTGTCATTTTTTCAGTTGTTGCTGTTGTTGTTGCTATTGTTTCTCTTGCTATTGTCACTTGTGATTGTCAGATTGAGGTATCAAACAATTTGTTTCAAGGTGTACAACAAACAATATCTTTTCACAACTTCAAGTCACGCTTTATTTAAACACCACGCATACATTAAGACTGTGCACTTACTTCCACACGGATGTATAAATAAAAGAATTCCTTCTACATTATCGATCATTTTCAGAACAACGAAATGAAATAAAAATGAAAACAGAACAGAAATCGTACGATGATTTTACATGAACAAAAATAAACCAAAAAAGAAATTAAAATCCCATTTGCTATTCAATGCATTACTCAATGCGTGAACAGTATCATTCCAAAAACGTTTCTTAAATAAATTCCATTGAAACTATGCGAAAGGCACACGACCAATCAACAACCAACACACAGATGAACACCAAAACAGAAGAAAAAGAAGAAACAATACCAAATACAAAGTACAAATGAATTTTTGCATAAATAATGAAGATGTTTTTTTTTAATTCGAACAAAAATTCACTTAATTGATTTTCTTCAATATAAAAAACCTACAAACAAATATGCACATTTCTTATGGGGTTAACTGAAAGAAGAATATTTAATTGAAAATTGAAAAAAAATTGTTTAATGTTAATTAAGGTAGAACAATTATTCTACACCCAGTAAAGAATTTAAACGGAAAAGAATTAAGAGTATTTAAGTTGTCTGAAATATATGAAATCTTTTACCCGTGGAATTTCTCTGTGATACCACGTGATATCTATTTGATATTTTTTTTTATATCGGTATGACCATTTAAGTCCAATTTAGAGGTTACAGATAAATAGGACTATGCAGAAATTAGACCTAAAATGGCTCAAACAGCTCTATTAATTTAAATTTGAGCGTTTAAGACTTTGATCTCTAATAAATCTGTACTGTTTTTTTTTGTCATTTTTGGGCTCTTACCTCAATTTTGCTTATAAAAAATCGTATCTTCTAAACTGCTGTTTCAAGGAAGGAAAACTGTATGGCGAGATTGAAGAGGCTGATTGGGGCTTTCTGAATATTGTATTGGCGGATAAATTATTTTAGTGTAGGGTGCGACATAAGACACTTTTTTCATTAAAATTTAAAAGAAAATTTTCATTTAATGCCTAACTTTTCCAATATTCATTTTATAAGAAAAAAAAAAAGAAAAATATTGTAAGCCCTTCTTGTATAAAATTAACAGCAAAAAAAAATATGTGTCCTTTAGTAAATGGACAATCTTATTTAGCAATATTAACTACAACAGTCCATATGAAACAAACATTTTTAAGATGTTATTAATTTTATAAAAGAATTTTTAAAAGGTAGAAAAGAAATTGGAAAATAAAAAATTGTTTTAACAATAAAAAAAAGTAAATAAATGAAAAACTCGAGACAGACTTGATTTACTTGAAATCGAAATACTTCAAAAAGTCAGTCAATGAAGCGTTAGGTTATAGATATCTTGATTTTTCCATACTCAAACACTGCAGTCGTAAAAGCACACAGTTCAGTAAATTTTGTAACATTCTTTAATAGATAATTTCGTTAATTCTTTAATACATAAATAATATAGACATAAATGCAAAATTATAAATATATATTTAATCCTTTAATTCCTAAGAGGAACATAGGGCCGTAATAAGTAATCTCCATCTAGCTCTATCTAACGCTAACTGTTTTATTTCACTCGTACTTTTTCCGGCGTTTCTGATTTCGATTCCGATTTGCCTCTTCCAGGTATAGCCTGGCCTCTTACTCCCTTGAGGGTCGAAATCAAGGAATTTTCTTGCGATATTATCTGCAGGTTCTCCTAGTGTGTGTCCGAGCCATCTATATTTACGCATCTTAATATCATCTGTTATAAGTGGTTGGTTTGTTCCAAACCACAGCTCACTGTTGGTAATAACTTCAGGCGAAAAATGCGCAAGATGCGACAAAGACAGCGACTCACGAATGCTTGATGGCGTTGTGCATCACCAGCCGATATATTCCAACTTTTACACCCATGTAACAACGTTGATTTTACGTTAGAGTTGAATAAGCGAATTTTTGTCCATAAGGAGGTGTTTGATGATCTCCATATTTTATTCAGGTTGCCGAATGCATGTATGGCTTTTGATAGCCTGTGCTGGATGTCTTGTTGGCTGCTACCGCTGTTCGAGGTGTAGCTTCCAAGATAACAAAAGGTTTGTAAATATTCAATGGAAATACCTTCTAGCTGGAAATATGTTGTATGATTGGTATTTAAGCGCAGAGATTTTGTTTATGGACAGACTAGCTGCCCGTACTTGTTTTTGTTCTTTGTCCAATAGCGTTTGCATCTGAGAATTGTTATGAGACATGAGACAAATGTCATCGGCGTAACCGAGGTCGATGAGTTTGTTATGGAGGCCAAATGAGATGCCAGAGTCTGCGTTAATGGCTTCCGACATTATCACATCGAGGACTATATTGAATTGTAATGGAGAATTCACTAGTTCACCAGAAGAATTTTTGATCGGATTTGTATTGAAATGTACGTGACCAGCCATTGTTTTGGTAATTTTGTAAAGGTCTTTGTGTCTATGTGTTTCGCTTGCATTTTGTGCTTCAGTGGCTAAATTGTCAAACCACTATCGTTTGTCGGCTCTTGCGCTGCGTTTTACTCGTGATTAGCAATATTGGTTTGGGCCTGTTGTCTTGCTTGGCGTGTTCTTGCCCTCTTGACAATTTCTTTGCCTCCATATTTTACTTTTGGCAATATGATCAATTTGACTACCTCTTATAGTTGCACAATTCGTAGAAGTGCTCTCCTTTATCGCTCATTGAGCCGAGGGCGTGTTTTCTCATTACTTGCTCTTTTCCGCGGTTGTCAGGTTCAATTTGTGCGTTGAAGTCTCCCATAATAAGCTTGATTTCTCCTTGAGGACAACTATTTATAACAGCGTATAATGAGTCATAAAAACTCTCTTTATCTTCGGCTAACTCGGTGGACGCATAACACTGCATACATGTCGAAGCTCTGGCTCTTGTTCTGAGTTTTGCAACAATTATTAATGTAAAATTAATGTTGAGCTAATTAGAAAATTCAAAAAAAAAATTTTTTTTCACTAAAATTCATCCACTTCAAGTATAAAAAAAATTTTATTTATATAAAAACAATACTAGGCCTGAACATGAGACAAAAAATTATATATTATGTTTAAAAATTAACAGTTGTAATAAAAAATGTTCACGTATTTAATTTTTTTATTGCAATACACTTACAAAGTAACATTAAATACCATCGCTTTTTATCGCTTTTTCATTCTAATTAGCGCCTTTTGAGGTTTGTGATTGAGAAAATTTGACATCGCAGCATTTATCACTATTCTCATCATTAAATAGTTTTTTTTTTTTTAAATATTGATTGGAATTGCACAAAATTTTAAAAAATTCTAGACGTGAAATTGACTTAGTTTTTATTAACTGATTTGAATGTTAATTATTTGGAAAAATTTCAATAAAATGGAAAAATTAATTTTCTCTAAGTAAAAATCTCTTTAAAAAAGAAAAAGAATATTTGTTTAAATGGTGCGTGGTAAAGAAGAAGAAAGCATATATTTCAAAAATTCATAACTGCACTGTATTCTTAATCGGACCGGTTTCTGGCATTTCAGCCTTCATCAGATATTGTTTTTAATTTTACAGATATTGTTCATAATGATTTTCTAAATTATAAGATTAAACACTATTTTGACGGTATCTAAAGTAACGCTTTTCTATTCTTGTTATATATTTAGAAGTTTAAGTTTTGAAATTTTTTGAGTATTACCATTAATAACAAAACCAAAGCAAATATTGAAAAATACAGCAAGACTGTTGACGAAAAGTCACTTTGAATTTGAATACAAAACTGTCATGGGAGCACAAGATTTGCATTAATTTAGTGTACTGTATTTCCACTGTGAGCTTGCAACTCAATAGGTTTTGAAGTTATATTTAGGTAGTCACTATATCAGAATAATTCTGCATTAAAAGTTATTGGATTGGAGTAAAACAATTGGTTTTTTGTAGTTTGATAGATTTTGACGTCCTACGCGTATTTAGACATATTGCAATTTATACTGTAATTAATATGCAATTTTTGATTTTGTGCGTGGTAGAGCAGAAGAAAGCATATATTTCTAAAGATTCATAACTACACTGTATTCTTAATCGGACCCGTTTCTGGGATTTCAGCCTTCATCAGCGATTTATTGAACATTGTGATAATTGTTATGTTATAATTGAATAGATTGTTTCTATATGAAATATTTCTACTCAGGGTGACCGTGAGGTTTATGAGCTAGATTGGTATTTTTTTCTTCCTTGCGACCTTATATAGGTCTTAGGAAAGAAAAAAAGGAATGTTGGCATTTTCTTCGTCATAACTTCCATTTTTACCAACATCGATTGCGGTTGTAAATTTTTCGGGGACCGGACTTGTGGCACAGTCATCCAGAATTTACGGCAAGTCGTTAACCGCTAAAAAAAAGAAAAAATTCAAAGATTTTACGAAACTGAAAAATAGTTTTTTTATTTCATATTTTGATCAAAACAAAACCGAGAATATAAGTATTTTAATGTGTTATATTAACACCCTGTTTATAAGTACGAAAACTGCAATTATCATTTTTTATATGAATATAATGTAAGTCATTAAATCGCAACACGTTCATATGATAATATGCCTGTCAATAAGAACAACATGATAACTGCCAAAGAAGCTACAACAGCCGTTTTCGTATTGCTTTTTTTATTCTTAACATTTCGCTTATTTTACGCGATATTATGCTAAAAGATTCATTAATCACTGAAAGATATCAAAAAACAAACAAACGAACGAACGAATTTATCCAAAATAGCCAGTCAATAAAACATATTTAAGATACGAATAATAAACCAATCGGATAAATGTATAAGTATATTCACACATATTCTTACAGTGCAACATTTACGCATGGTTATAAATGCATAAATATATATATACATACATACTTACATATATGCACTCGTATGTAGTTATCTGGAGCATGTTTTGTGGCAGTCAACAATATGTTAGTGTACGTGCTGTACGCTCTACACCCATTGTATCTTCCAGGTTGTATCTTCATTATTGAGCATGTACACACTGACATAGGCAGATACGAGTGGCGAGTAAAAATTTATACAACATGTTGTTGTTAGTGAACTCACAAAAACTTCATCTTAATATCGAATCAATAATCGTATAAATAAAGGAAGATTAAAAAAGTAACATGATCGCTGTGCGATCAAATTCGTTGATACGAGAGTAAATTTAACATTTCTATTAAGATTACAACAAGATGAAAATATCTGCATGCGTGTTTGTGCAATAGGTTGGAACTTATATTCATGAATAATTTTCGTTCACGAGAAAAATTTTGAATATAAAAGCATGTAATATATCTAAACTACGAACATGTTAAACTTTTTGGTATTTATAAAGTTTTGCATTCTTATATATGCACTCGTATTTTCCATACCGATATGATAAGATATTTTAGTTCAACCGCTATACCCGAAGTAAGAATTATGGAAACAATATTTTTAGTCTTAATGGGGATTTCTGTTGCTAGATTATCGAACAGTTTTCGGGCGTTATCAGCGGTAGTAGTTCGGAAATATGAATTTGTTGTAACGCATCTTTCATTCAGTTGAAAAGTACATATTTGTACTTCTTTTGTAACATAAAGCAAACTTAACATATTACGTATGTTGGGTTTATGTCATGCCACAGTAAAAACCGGTTTTCTTCATTTAGCTCGATAAATTCAGTCCAGTGTTTTTTAATTCCATCTAAATACTAGATTTTCTCAAGGTTCTCAGTTATGGCCTATTCATTCCACACAAATCTCTTATTTTCTTCGCAAATGCGATCATTCTTGCTTCAAATCAATGTCGAATCTATACAACAGCTGTCGCCATGACGTTATTGGTCGACACACCTATGTACGTTGGCATTATTTGGTGCACATTCACCCGAAGAACTCTACTGCTTTGAATGCTCCTTGGTGTCTGGTGTGCTATGATAGATCGGCTATGAAAAACTACTTTGAAGTGCTGATACGGTTGCACTTGTTGTCGAGTGTGATCAAGTACGGCACCCATTGCGTGCATGCATTCTCTGATCGTTCAATATCATTCCGTGGATTTAATCAACTATTTTTGCAAACTTTATGCAAACTTTATACCAACTAAATTTAATTCCACAAAATAAGGCGAAAGTGACGAATGTAAATATATAATTAAAATTTTAGAGAGATACGATCTTATAGTGCTCATCAACTTTTTTTTCTTTACTATTGGATATCACTAACCCTATTTCTAAGGCCCTATAGCAAAAAAAATTAACGTACAGAGAACTAAAATTTTACTAAGAAAGTTTTTGAATAGACTAAGTGAAATAGGGAATCAAAATTCTTTCCACAGTTTGCTAAACGAGTTCAGAGATATAAAGAATGGGGGTAACAAATGTTTTCAAATATATTAATTTCTCAATTTCTTTGATCTGAGTAATAGTTTGCGGTGTTACTACCGGAGAAGATCTTATCGTTTTCGAACGAAACAATAAAGAAGAAGCCAGAAAACTGACTTATAAATGCTGTAAAGACATATCAGTTGATCTGTATGAACAATTAATTGCTTTGAAATCATGTCTAACACCTGCAATTCAGAAAATTCACTCCATTAAGGAACTACCGGAATTAATTCTAATAAAATTCAATAGCCTTGCATTCAGCTTTCCCGATGTAATAACATCATTTTTCTTATTTTTGACTCTTCCAGTTACAACTCCAACAGCTGAAAGAAACTTTTCGCAATTAAAATTGATTAAAAATTATCTTAGGACTTCAGTGGGACAAGAACGTCTATCAGATAGATGCAGAAAACCTCGAAAAACTATGGATCATTTATAAATAAGTTTAACGTGAATAAAGCATGAAAAGTATTTATTTGAATCAATTGTAAGTAATTACTTACAATCTATAAATGTTAATTTTTTTAGCAAAAAATAAAAAAATTTTATACAAGGACCATTAACGGCAAGCTACACCATTGTGGTGTCAAAAAGAAACCAAATGACGCAACTTGCACAGAATTAAACGGTAGTCTATTAACAGATGATATTTGTCGTCATAACCGATTTTCTTAAAATTCCCTAAACAGATAGTGTGAGATAGGAATGGGATATGGCAAAGTCTATATTAAATATGGGGATGTCTGAACAACAAAGTGTATCCTCTAATGGTGCAGAGATCAAAAATGAATCGTTTTTCGCTATTCATAGTCACTCATAAAATTTTAAGTATAGGAGAGTAGAGATCATTGAAATTCAACTACTCTGATGTACTCATACTAAAAATAACGTTGAATGATATGTATGAGTTGCAATAAATCTGAATCCGACATTGACATCGTAGTCATAATAAATCTGTTTGTTTCATAAATCACATCAGTTTGATTTGTAATTTTAGGAAAATACTTATAATAATTACAATTGATTAAACTCATTCAACTCATCCATGGACAAATTCATTTATATTATACAGTGAGTCACATCGTAAGTCGGGCAAATTATTATAAAAACTTAAAAACTTTGAAAGAACGACAAGTCGTTATTAGCAATCATTTGGAAGGAAAAACGGAACGTGAGTAGTATATATGTGGCGTTTCTGGACCACGAATCTAGTACATAGTGCACATCAAGTTCTTTTATGGTGGCAACACTGGTCTTTTTGAGCTGGCAACACTATTTTTAGCAAAGTCACAAACCTAAATGCAGTTTGTTTTTCATAACTTTTAACTTGGCAGCACTTTTTTATTCCGTTAAGTTTGAATTTTCCTGTTATTTAGCATTATTTTAACAGATTCATCAATTGATTGGCACCCTCAGATCGATCTGAAACTTGGACATGTTATAGAGAGGATGCAAAATTAAGGGACCCGTATATTTGGGGTTGATTAAAATAGTGCTGAGGGTGGCATTCAGGATACCTTGAACGAAAGAAATTGTGGAATCTGTACGTTAACTTTCGTGTTGCACAAAAATATTTATATCGTTTAATAACGTTGATATTTTTTTTCCAAGAGTGGGGAACAAAGTTTAAAATTCATTTTTTTCGATTTACCGGTACAAATAATATTTTAGAAACTCATCGTTTTGGAACATTGCAGAACAATCCTAGTCAATTCAGAACAATCTTCAAAAAATTTTATTTCCAAAATTGGGGAAGAAATTTTGAAATCTGTACGTTAACTTTCGTGTTGCATAAAAATTTTGATATCGTTTAATAACGTTGATATCGCGGAAAAAATGATTTTCGTTCTCAGTTGCGTACGTTACGGTTCGCGACATTTCTATTTTGGAACAATGTTTAGAACAACTAGAACAACCACCAAATTTTGTTTTCCCAAAGTGGGGGGGCAGAGCTTAAAATTCGTTTTTTCGATTTACCGGTACAAACTACATTTTAGAAACTCATCGTTTTGGAACATTGTAGAACAATCCTAGAACAATGTAGAACAATCTTCAAAAAAATTTATTTCCAAAAATGGGGGGCTAACTTCGCAATCGTGGAAAAAATGTTTTTCGTTCTCATTTGCATACGTTACGGTTTGCGACATATCTAATTTAGAAGAATGTTTAGAACAACTAGAACAACGCCAAACTTTTTTTCCAAAAGTGGGGGCAAAGCTTAAAATTCGTTTTTCGTCGTTTTGGAACATTGTAGAACAATCCTAGAACAATTCAGAACAATCTTCAAAAAATTATATATCGAAAAATGGGGGGCTAACTTCGCACACTTGCGAATCATACTTATTTTGCATTGTCTCACAAATTGAGAGAAGGAGAGCCTAAATCCACAACGTCAACTCTTCTCACGCTTGCAGTACTCATTGCAGATCCCTGAAGTGGTGATTTCTAACAACTTTATTTTTAAATAACCACAAACTGTGTATATGCAAATAACGAAAATTATGCGAACCACTCATATACGAGTGCATATAAAAACGAAATTAAGTCATAAACAACATACAAAATTTCTCTGTTTCCTATGTTATTACATCTTTTTATTATACCCTCCACATCTCAGTGGCAGAGGGTATATATAGGTTTGTCATTCCGTTTGTAACGCATCGAAAAACTAATTTCCGACCCAATAAAGTATATATATTCTTGATCCTTATCACAGCTCGAGTCGATATAGCGATGTCCGTCTGTCCGTCTGTCCGTGTGTCTGTTGAAATCACGCTCATTCAAAAAAAAAAGCATTTACTTAGGTCAGGTTACGAAAAAATTATTTGCCATAATTCCCACCAGGTTGGTATTGAAATCGGAGTAAATCGGGAGCCTCTGCGCTGAGAAATGAACAAAAGTTTATAGATACCTCTAAAAAAAACATGAAACCTAGTGTTTTCTTGTAATAGTTTAGTGGTTGAACATACAACAACATAAAAAAAGCCACAAAAAAAATGTGATTCATACATATTAACAATAACAAGAACACAACTACCATGAGCTATGTTAATAGTATTGCCACAAACCGAGGTGGAGGGTATCAAAGATTCGGCACAGCCGAATTTAACACTCTTACTTGTTTTTTTCTTATTTTTATTATTATCCTTTTATTTGGTTGAAACAATTGTTGTCGTTATTATAGGGGTGTTTTAGATTTTTTCAATCGCGAGTGGATAATGTTTTAATTTTAAATGTACGCGTTGAAGAACATGTTCTGTTAACACTACAAGTACAAAAAAACGAACTTAAAATAAGGCTACACTCGAATCTGTGTGGTTTATGTGTGTTCGAAACAAAAAATACGTGATAGAAAAATGTTCGTGTAGAAAACGAAATATTAAAACGAAACACAGTCATGATATGTTCGGCACCGTACAAAATTTAAAAACACACATAAGTGATATGAAAATAAAAATATGTGTTGGCTGCTTTAGAACAGAACATTGTGTGTTTCATGTGTGTATTTTCTGAACCTTGTTCAAAACACTATATCATTAATCATCCTTTGTTATTTAAAACATATCTTATGCGAGTCGGTATGCTTCACGAGACTTTTGAAAGTGGTTTATTAGCCCATTGCTTTGAAGCATTTGACCAAAGATCACCTAAGTTGGTCGGTGCTCGTTCGTATTTGGAGAGTATAGTTTTTTTTTTTTTTTTTGGCGATTACCCACTTTATTGTTACGAATTCTTCTTCAGCAAGACATTTTTACATAATATTGGCAGGTGCTTTGGATGCTCATCTTTCTGGATAGTTATTTTTGTTGTAAAAATGAGCATATCCTTCTGAAAAATATTTAGTTGTTCAGTTTTTATGCGTTTTACAGTCGAGCCATATAGCTTTGCAGGATTTAGCATTAAGAATGGACTTTATGTGATATATTTGATTAATCTAATATATAAAATTCTCGTGTCAGGGTGTTTGTGGTCGAACTCCTCCGAAACGGCTTGACCGATTTTTATGAAATTCTTTATGTGTGTATGGTAAGTATGCGAATAGGTCGTAAGATATATTTCATATCGCTAGGTAATTAGGGCGTGGCTCCTCCCATACGAAGTGAATTTTTAATATTACATATATTGAGCACTACGACAGGGAAACCTTTTCAAATTAATGTTATTATTAATGTTAGTAACCATGCGGAAATTGGGTGGGATCGGATAAGTGGGCTTGGTACCTCACATACAAAGTAAATATTAAAGTCATATATCGCGCGTGCTACGACAGCCACAGCTTTACACATTTGTAATATCCATTATTAATGTGAGTAGTCGGACAAATGGACCAATGGGCGTGGAACATACAAATTGAATTTTTAATATCATATATATTGAATACTATCACAGGGAGAGCTTTGCAAATTTGTGTACCGTCATCTTTTATTAATATTACTAGCCATGGAGAAATGGGAGGGATCGGATTAGTGAGCGGGGCAACTCACATAAAAAGTAAATATTAAATGACATATATCTCGAGTACTGTGACAGCGATAGCTTTGCTCATTTGTGAATAGTCGTACAAAAATGGGTGGGATCGAACCAATGGGCATAGCATGCCCCATACAAAGTGATTTTTTAATATAATATATATTGAGTACTATGACGGGGAGAGCTTTAGAAATTTGGGAATGGGAATGATCAGAGAAGTGGGCGTGGCACCGACCATACAAAGTAAATATATAATGTCATATAGCTGGGTTACTATAATAGAAAAAGGCGTTACATTTGTACGAGTCCATTCATATATTAATGTGAGTAGTCGGACTAAACTGGGAGGGATATGATTAGTCTTGAGATTTTTAACAAGTACAATTATTACCAATATGGGCCGAATCGCCCAACTACAAAAATTGCCAAAAGCAAAATTCACCAAAACCGAAAATCGCGAAACACAAAAATTGCCAAAAGAATATTGATCATCTTTTTTTAACTTTCACACTTTAGGATAAACAATATATCTGTGGCCACAAGCATTAACCGCCTAAGTCGAAAATCATGCTTTTGAGAAAAATAACTTTTTATGTAAATGTGGCTTCATTACGACTTAGGTCAGAATGTTTTCATTAATAACTTTTTAATAAACAGTGTTAGAGGAATGGGGATTTCACGTAAATATGAAGCGTTTTCAGTAGAATATAATAGCATATATAACTCAAATCATTCTTAAGTCGACTTAGGCGGTTGTGATCACAGATATTATTTTTTACTTTTCTTTGTGTTTTACTTTCGAGAGATCTAACGTTACGTTAAAGAAGTACATTGTATTGAGAAAATAAATGTTTCATAAACCCCATTCCCACACACTTACAATACGTTCGTTATTTTTTAATTAACAACAATGTTCACTAGAAATAAGTTATATGGCAAAACAACGTTTGCCGGGTCAGTTGGTAGATAAATAAATAAAATTAAAATAAAAAAAAAAAACAAAACAAATATCAATCCCTAGCTTCACATTCAGCAGACACAAGTCCAATTCTGTGGTTCAAAAAATCTAACTAGATTCCAATCATTATACATAGACCAGATAATATGTAAAAACCGTTATACAAAAAAAAAAAAACACCC
Source organism: Cordilura impudica (assembly GCA_963682025.1). NCBI lineage: Eukaryota > Metazoa > Arthropoda > Insecta > Diptera > Scathophagidae > Cordilura > Cordilura impudica. Next base: position 148,512,409 of record OY821518.1, on the reverse strand, counting down.
AAATTTTGTCTTGTGACTTTATTAAGACATTTGACTAAATTGGAGTACACATTGTTCGTCAGAAACTAGCAAGTTGTTCGTTAGGACCGCCAATTTTTTATATCTTAAATCTTTTTTAACTAACCGGAAATTTAATTATGTAATGCAATCCCACAAGGCGAGTATAAGAGACTTAATAATTAACTAATTCTAATTTAATTTTTTTTTCTTTAAATAAAGTCAAGCCGATAGCCTAAGCTGCTAGTGCTTTAACTTTAATATTTATTATAATTTGAATTGTAATAAATATGAAATAAAATAAAATATATAAAAAAGTTGAATACCGTGCAATGACCTCCTTACTCTAAGGCCACCTACCAATTGTCCACAGCTTTGGCAGCCATTTATCGTGTCTGGCGTTTGTAGTAATCATATTTAGTTCCACCAAACGAGCATCTCCGCCAGAGAGAAATCTAAGAGAAATCGGTTTTAAAATGTTTCTATTATGTATCCACTTTAGTCCACTAATGTACATTATTGAATATTGCGTAATGGGTTTCTTAACACTTTCCAATTGATTGGAGTTAGATAGCACATACTAAAACAAATTGATGTCCCAAAACACTGTAATGAAGAGCGATTAGAAATAAGATACAGATCGTAATCTTTGTAATTACCGTTTCAATTATGGTCTGCAATAAATTTAACCAAACAGCAAGATCAAAAACTGTAAATTGCATGGTGCAAAGCGTAGAAAAAATTCTTCTTCCTGTACTGTTTTTAAAAAAAGTTGTGGAAAAACTATTTTTTTTTCCCACTTTTTTCAGTATAATTGGTCACCAAACTCGCCAAACCAAGTATTGGGTTTTACTACACTTTGGCAGTAGAATCGAAGTTATACTACCTAGTACGGATATTTTTCAATTAATATATGATAATATCTTCGAACAACCCATTCAACGCCGGGTACAAACAGATAGCTAGTAAGGTTAGCTAGCAAAAATATTTCAGATATAACTCCCACACCAGAAATGGGAAATAAAACTGATTTTCTTTTTTACACAATTGATTGGGATTACATAACATCTTATTTTCTGGCCATTTTATAAAATAATTAATTAAACAAATAAATGGCACGCAACTATTTATAAGATTTATGATACAACTTGTAGTATTGCATAAGTTAGGAAATATTCAAATCGGTAGCAACTATTTGTACTACCACAACAACATGTGCAACTGCAAAGCAAGATGTGATGACCTCCTTAAGAGGAAATCAATGTTTCTATTATACGATTTTTATTTTGCTGATGCCTCTGTGGCTGTGTGTGTGTAGTTCGGTGGCAGTATTAGCAGGAAACTGCTAATAAGTTCACGAACTATTAAGAATTTAATTTACGTCAAGTGTGAACAGCCACAACTACAAAAACAACATTGCTAGAACTGTTAAAGTTAAAGCTGCAACACATGATATGTACGAAAAACTGTGGCAACATGAATATATTTGGTGCCTTGTAAGTTTGCCAGGGAATTGAGTTAATTTAATATGGAGATTTTCTCTCAGTTTTTGTTTACCTTGAGAATGCATACAACATCTTTATTACAGAAAATACAAAAATCATTATAATAGTTATACATCTTAAGTGAATATAAAACGAAATTTCTCATGGTGTTTCCATTAAGATGCAGCAAAATGTTTATGTGTGGTTGGTTGCATTGGAGTACGGATTGTATATTATATGTAAATAATGATTATTGATTTTACAACCTTTAATTTTCTTCTTAGCAAACTGCATATAAACACTTTCTGTTATGCAAATATCGATCAACACGTACTAATTTATTAACTTGTATGTATTGCATGTATTTTAAAAGTTCACTTTATGGTGTGTAATTTTTATATGGTCTTGCATAAATAATAATAGTTATTAGTATAGGCATCAACACATTATTGTACAAATATTGAGTTCATATTTAGCAAAAGTATAAAGAGTATAAAGAAGTCCTTCAAAACGAAGAAAAATTGAAATCTGGATGATATAATAATATACAGTAACATACAGATTAAAAATAACGAAAAAAATAACGAAAGGAGTACATAACTTTTTCTTAGCAATAAAAATAAAAAAAAAACGTTACGCATATCGACTGTCCTTTTTTTGCTGGTTTGTGGTAGCCTTCAACCTTCAAATTAAAAGAAGACATTTGTTATTTATTTATTCTTCCCAACCAATTTTATCGCCACCAAAGCGTGCAGCGATAGTAGTATATAGAGTTCATTAAATGGCTAGAAGTCACATGGTGTGATCAAGTTAATACGGTGGTTGCGGAACGATACGAGTCGAATTTTGTACGTATGCAGCATGTGTATACAATCCAGTAGGTCTCTGTCCATAATTCTAGCCTTCTTTTACAAATAGCTTCACAAAAACGACGCATTCATTGTCAACAGTTTTTCACTGCTTACTAAAAATAGTTTAGTTAAAGAATTGTCTTAGTTTAGATTACGTTAGGTTGAGAAGAGAAGTCATGTATACAAATAGATCATATCCGGATATACATTTAAGCCGGAAAGACGGCTTGTTGTATACTCTACATCTCCACATTCATCCCGTATTATACCCCTACACTAACTTAGAAATTTGATTTCATCAGCAAATTTCCTGAGTGTTTTACAGCCTTTCCCCCTAAGATCCATCAGCCTTGATAAGATTTCATTGGATAGATGTCTGACGCTTTTTTTTCGCAAGAAAGAACCCTTCCTGGCCAGTTCGTCACAAATCTCATTTCCCATTATACCACTGTGTACTGGGATCCAAACGGTTTAAAGTCTGCCCCTTCTGGAGAAGTTTGCAATCTCCTCCTTACACTTCAGGACAGTCCTTGATCTACTTTTGTCCGAGGATATCACCCTGATAGCCTGTCCGTAAATATTTTAAAATCTCCGGGACTTGGGAATCCCCGTACGTTAATGGATCTGAAAGACAGAGTTGTGGTAAGAAAGATGGAGATATTTACCATTAGAAAGATTTTGTAGAATATTCCCGTTCATCCAGCTTTCCCTGTTTGATATCTGTATACTGCAGGGTGTATTTGTCGACACTTCCACGATTCTATAACAGCCAATATCCACTGTGTTCAAACCCAATATTTGGTCCAAAATTTTTTGGTGTCTGATCATATGGCCAGTGATGTATTCCCCTGTTATCCTTAATCATAGCATGGCCAGAGCTATCTCTAATCTCGAATGGGTGTAGTAATAGGATTCTTTCTAAAGCCCTCATATATGTAGTCCGTATTGCACCACTGATACGGATGTGAAGTTGAGTGTAGATGGGGTAAAGCCCGTTGCCAACATGTGACTATAGCCGACTTCCAAGTGGTACACCTGGGCAACGCTAGGCAAAGCTAGTTAATTCTAATGATTATTCCTAGCGGCTTATGGTTAACGCTAAGTCTACCAGTGCTATCCTGTCTGGGTGATAACTGGCAGGAACCAAACTGGCCAGTTTGGAAACAAAGCCTCACCAAAGGCTTTAAAATGATACTACGGGTAAGCCATATGCCAGAGGATGATTCACGGAATTGTCCTTATCATAAACAGTACGAACAAAAGCATAAAACTGGAGGTGTCAAAATCCTTCATAATTATACAGTGTCCCAAGGTGCAACGATGGTAATGATGGCACATGAGTGGAAAACGAGGCCGTGAATGGGTTAGTCAGTGCCCCTGACAGAGATGACCATTACGGAGAAGTTTGAAGCAAGAGTTGGGTTGAACATGAGTCAAAGGCGTTTGAGGCAGCTGCAGATGCCAATACAGCATCTACGACAAGTCGGAGGCAGGTTGAAAAGTGCATTCGGAATGTTGTCGATATTAGCCTTGTTATCTGATATAGACAATCAGTAAGAATAAACGTGGTTGACAAAAGATGCATTTGACGGATATTGATGAATACTTGTTTTTGCAAGTATTGCTGATCGACAATGAAGTGTTGAACCCTTAATCGGTTTTTTTGGGAACGCGCCTTCGGGGAGTTTCGTGATAGTTGTGGAAGCCCAAAATCGCAGGAAGAACACAGTTCGATGTGGGGTTGCATTCTACCGGGTGTTGCGACACATAAAGTAACAGGGTTTTAGATAGGCCCAACCCAATAACAAAGGGTGGAGTGTATGCCGGACAGATATTTCCAATCTTGTAATCCGTCTTATAGCGGGGGGCCGGTGGACGGATAGTATTTCACCCAATGCTAAGACCACCGTGTGCTTAAGTCATCACGACAGTCACGCACGTTAAATCACAAGAGACTTCTGAACCATTGATACTTATGTAGCAGAGGCGCTGTATTTATTTTTTTGGACTATAATAATATAGATCGATCATCTGCACTATTGGAAATTAAGTGGATTTTGAATAAAACCAAGTTCTGGAGGAGTTTCGGTACGTTTAATGCAGTCTGTCAAAAAATCCTTATATATATCCCTTGGAGGTGTTGTTTCTAACTTCGATGTTTTAATAAGTTTTTTAATTGAATGTAAAAATATAGTAAATTCAAGGCCTTTAACATATATTCCTGTAATTCCTTTTGAACGTGAACCAATAACACCACATATTTCTTAATTATGACCCAAAATCAATTATCTTAGAAAGCAGTGGAAAATCAGAATTGTTAATTATTCTTTATATATATAAGTTTATACATGGTTTATTTATATTTTCGTTTGAATTTTGAACATTTGCCAAAGGAAATTTTCTTTTACATAAAAAACACCAAAAATTTTAAGTTACTTTTTTACATTTTATTTTTTTTATCTACAAGCAAGATCTACAATTGCAAAGCGAGGGTTTTTCAGTACTAAATCTTTGATTTCCTTGACGTGTTACTAATACGTTGATGTTTTTCGACACAGGCTGCTCACTGAATGCCTTCTACAACATCCTTCACATTTCTGCAACAGAAATTTCATTCCGCAAACAAAATTGTACGATATTTTTATATTCAACTATTAAATTCGCCAAATTCAATTTTATTTGGCATAGATTTCAAAAACAGTACTACAAACTTGAAAAGAAATAGTTGCTTAAATCAACAAATCCGCGTCCTTTTGAGAAAATCGTGGGTTAAATTCAAAGTTATTACTAAGATAATGAAGAAATTGGGTTACTAAAATTTTGAATATTCGTTTGAGTGTTTTTTTTTTTTTAGGTAAATCACAATTTATCTATCTCGAACACATAAGATAAGAAAGAAACTGTTTATTACACAGTACAACAGCCAATCTGGGGGGTGAGAAATTCCAAGTCAGGGTGATGGTACTAGGTCAGTATAGTAAAACCCTCAAAGGTTTTGGCGTTCGTATGTGTCAGTTTTTTTTTATGATCTTTTAAATTTTTTCCTTATCTTGATGTTTTTTCGCTTAGTTGTAACATTTTGGCAAAAAACGTAGTTTAACATAACTCGAGAACCGCTTGTACGATTTTGATGAAACAAATTTAGAAAAATTAAGAATTACAATTTCTCTAATCTGTTTCTATACCGTTTTCCTATATGTGTAACACTTTCGAAGTTAAAAATGAATGTATGAAGGGAAAAAAGAATTTTTTGCCTAAAAATTTAAATATTTTTTTTTTAAATTCATAAAAAATCCAAAATGGAAAAAAGTGCCAAAACTAATTACTTTCGCGTAAAGTCACATAACTCATGAGCAAAAAAAGGCATAGCTTATGAAAATCGATGCACGCGTTTCTCATTTATTCACAATTAGGTAAATGTATGAATTTCAAAAATTTGCTCCAGATATGCACAACATTATTTGGAGAAAACATTGACACTCACAAGCCGAACTCTCTCATATTTTTCTACTGTACTAAAAGAGAAATATTGATGTGGCAACACTGGTTCCGTAATGTTCACATAAAACATGCATTGTCATTATACTTCTTCTCTTTCTCACACTGGTTCTGTGATTTTTGTCATTCAACAAGTGCCGACGAACGCGAACAGTAAAAGTGATTTTTCTGCAGTTTTTTAAAAGTGAACAGAATATGGAACTGTGCAAGCCAGATATAAATAGCTTTTGCTACTGCTGTGGTCAATATGTCTCAACACATAAAAAAAGGGGAAATTTCAGTACTGATTTTGTTCAAACATACGAGATGTACTTCAACCAAAATGTTATAGTGAACGAAAATTGGGTACCAAATATAGTGTGTAAAAGCTGCTACAACCGTCTAATGGATTGGAAAAGTAGAAGACGTGAAAGTATGCCATTCGGTATCCCAATGACTTGGACTAATCCTGGCGAAGGTCACAATCCATTGAATTGTTATGCATGTGCGAATAAAGGAGCCGCAAAAAGGATAAGAAAATCGTATAATTACGTTGGTGTTGCAAGTGCCGCAACACCATTGCCTCATTCGGACCACATTCCTGTGCCAAAAGCTTCTAGCCCAGATATTTTCTCTTCTACGACTGCTCCGACATATCATGCACGTGATGATCCCCCATATGAGCCATCAGTATCCAATGAGCCAATTTTAATAAATCAAAATAAGCTTGATTCAATTGTTGCCAAGTTGGAATTAACACAGCATAAATCGGAAGAGCTGGCTTCCATTTTGAAATCAAACAATTTGTTGGCACCCGGTGTGAAAGTCACAGCTTATCGAAGTCGTCAGGCAGCACTCCAAAGTTTATTCCTTGTGAATGATGAAAAAACTTCTGCATATTGCCCGGATGTAGGAAAATTGATGGACGCAATGGAAATAAAATATGAAGCAGATGACTGGAGATTATTTATTGACAGTTCAAAACTCAGCTTGAAGGCGGTTTTACTGCATAAGACCAATAAAAAACCTTCAGTTCCAATCGCCTATAGTACAGAAACGAAAGAAACATATGATGCACTGGAAAATATTTTAAAAATGATTAACTACGCCAAACATAAGTGGCGCATATGCTGCGATTTAAAAGTTGTAGCAATGCTTTGCGGTCTTCAAAGCGGCTATAAAAAATATATGTGCTTTTTGTGCGATTGGGACACACGATTTTCCGGTGACCAATATGCATGCCACGGATGGAAACTCAGAGAGCACAGCAGGTTACAAACGGCCAATATTATTCGTGAGCGTCTAGTGCCGAAGGAGAAGATATTGCTGCCTCCACTGCACATTAAACTTGGAATTGTTAAGAATTTTATCAAAACTGTCGCCAAAAGAGATGAAGTTTTCTTGTGTTTGAAACTAATTTACCCGAGACTCAGCGAAAGTAAAATTAAAGAAGGTAAGTTATAATATCACATTCATTTCCCATGATTTTCCATCTTAACAAATTAATTTTTTCCAATCAGGCGTACTTAATGGTCCAGATATACGAAAGCTGATTAAAAGTGACGCATTCAACAATCTTCTGATTGACGCTGAATTGAATGCATGGCAGGCAATCAAAGAAGTAATAGAAGGCTTGTTGGGAAAGCATCGTTCTAACAACAACAAGGTGAACGCTATCATCAAGTTGCTATGCCATTTGAAATGAGGTAGTATTACCTTTTTTTTTATTTTTTCAAACTCATTTTAATAAAACAAAAACTTACAGATATAGAGGCAAAAAGTCGCCGAGTGCAATAATTGCGGAAATTTGCTGGTGGAGTAAGCTTGTGTGGCAAGACAAGGATGATCTTGATGATAAAGAATTTTCAGGAGATGCAGAAGGGCCAACAGTGGAGTCACACAGTGACATTATGTGTGGTTCAAAAACTGATGATAGCGATGAATGCGATGCCACTAGTCCCGAACAACCACCATTGAAAAAGTCTAGGCAATATTTATTAAAATAAATAAAAATAAAATTTATAAAAAAGGCGATAAATGACACTTTTTTGAATAAAAACAAATATCAATATTCTTGTCAAAATGGGATACCTTCACTTAATTGTAAATAAAAGCAGAACGCGTTAATCGATTTCTATGATCTATGTCGCATTTTGTTTATAGGTTATGTGACTTTACATGAAATTAATAACACTTGATCCTTTTTTCCGTTTTGGATTTTTTATGAATTTAAAAAAAAAAAAAAATTTAATTTTTAGGCAAAAAAATATTTTTTTTTTCACAAATTTATTTTTACCGGCAAAACTGTTGATTATAAAGAAAAACGTTATATGAACGGATTAAAGAAATTGCAATTCTAAGTTTTTTTGAGTTTGTTTCATCAAAATCGGACAAGTGGTTCTCGAGTTATGTTAAACTACGTTTTTGCCAAAATGTTACAACTAAGCAAAAAAACATCAAGATAAGGAAAAAATTTAAAAGGTTATAAAAAAAAACTGACACATACAAACGCCAAACCCTTTGAGGGTTTTACTATACTGACCTAGTACCATCACCCTGACTTGGAATTTCTCACCCACCAGACAATAATCCCAAAAATGTTCCACAGTGTTATTAAGCAAAAAAATGTATATTGTATTTTCTTTTGGATTACTTTACCATTGATTTCAAAAAATCGTCTATGTATATTTGAATTTGTTGGTCTTTAAATTTGTTTTCTCCTTCATATTCCCACAATAATTTAGACCAACTTTCATTTAGGAGAAACATTAAAGTAAAAAAAATATGAAAACATTTAATTACCGATCATCATTCCAAGAAACAGTTGTGGCTAATAAAGTTATATTACTAACTAAAGAAATATATTTATTAATAAGTGCATGACTTTCAATGTTTATTTTTTTCACAATTTTTAAATAGTACCGATTATTATGGCAGTAGTTGTTAATATTTTTGATGTGCAGTGTTGCACATGCTTCGTAGCATTCACGTTTAGTTTGTTTAATTGATGAAATTCTTCCATGTAGCATTTAATAAGTTGCATGCAACAATATAGTGAATACCACACCAAATATGAAATATGGTTAATAAATGTTAACATATCCACACATAACCGACTAAATGAGTTATATCCCAGGATGCAAAATCTGTAACGTTCCAAGAAGTGCAAATTAATAATAATAACAAGCAATGTTTTCTTTTGCTAAAAAACAACTTTTGTAAGTAGAATTATTGACTGGGATACGAGTATAACCTCTTATGTACTCTAAGTGTATGAGCGTATATGTACGAGTATATACTTTATGTGTGACAGTCAAAACAAGATCAAACAAGACAAGAGGAATCAATGAAATAAACGGACGTGATTAAAGGAATACCAAAAATATACAAGATATAAATGTGCTTGTCAAATGGAAAGACAAAAACGGAGGGCTCGAAATTGTCAAGAAATACAGACAGATATTTGTCGATTTTAATGTTGACATTTGAGTGCTTCACTTCAAAACCTTTGCCGCCGCCACATTATTTTATAATTGTTGCGTGCATTAGGCAGCAAATTAACACAATAATGTCAAACGCACGAGAATGTCAGTTACACATATATATGTATGTGTACATGCACTTGCCACACTCATACAAATTCTATATCATAAACGGTAGACCCCGAAAAAGAACGAAATTGTTTGTTGAAAAAGAAAAAATATAAAACACAAACAATAAAATTGCGGTCGGCATTTCAACCATAATTATAAATTGCAACAATAATTGGCGCCAAAATATGAAATCAACTTTTGTAGAAAAGTTTTCAAATTGGCAATACAAGACTGTTGCTGACTGACTGACTGAATAAACTTATAAATATTTATATGGCTTCCCTGTTTACTTTTTCTTTGTTGTTTCCTTGTTTATTTGTTTCACTGAAATATGCTTAATTTTATTATTGGAATCCTTGTTGTTTTATTCTCGGAATGTCTGAATTTTTCCACTTCAAATATAACTATGATTATTACTTAATAAGTGTAATTACAACTTAATGTCCGTTAATAATAATTTATAGGAATTCATCTCTTTATAGCCGCATATTCATATTCGTATTTGTAAGATAACTACTGTATCCAACACTGCCGTACACATAATTATAAATAAGATTTTAATGTTTTCCAAATTAATATTGTCACTTGGACATGCGAAGAATTTGTTAACATAATATATCTGTCATAAAACATCAAAACATCATAATTTTGAAGGAAGACAACATAAAAAAATCTTGACTTATTAACTGATTCCACCAACACATCGTCATCATCATCGTTGTCATCAAAAGACAAGTTTCAAAGAGCATTACGTTTTGTAAGTTGCTGGAACATTGTCAGCTGCAATTATAAACTACAGAAATTGTTAGCAGACAGTAATATTTATTCAACCTTATACAGAGGACTGTATAATTGAAAATCAGTGCACATTTGGAAAAAAAAATTAATAATTTTTAACTCAACTCTAGTTCGGAAAATGATTTCAGTCATTTTTTAACTTTTATTTTAAGTACATTAAAGCAGGCTGTGGAATCGGACTCCGACTCCAATATGTTCTCGGTATTGCACGTGCATGAAAAATGCATCGAGAATATACATAGATAAATTTTTGAAACAAATGTGCCAATGTTTTTCTTTTATTTAAATTAAAAACATTTGATCTTTCCAACTCAATCATTTAAATGATAAAGATCGCAAATAAAGATCGCATTATTCCTATGTTAATGGAGCAACTTGTTACTGATTATCTCTCTTATCAACTAAAGTCGACTATGTCTCCATTTCAACGTGGCTTTTAATAATCAAGATCAACAGTTACTAATCTCCTAGGATTTTCGACTCAAGTTTTCAAAGGTTTCGTCCGTGGTGAGCAGACGGATGTGATATACACTGATTTTAGTAAAGCTTTTGATAGGGTGGATCATAATATTTTACTTCTCAAAGTAAGACTCATTGGCATACACGAATCTATTAATTTGTGGATTGAATCGTATCTCACGTTTACATCTCAAAGGGTCATGTTTCGCAATATTGAATCTAAAATTATAAGAGTTATTTCTGGTGTTCCCCAAGGCAGTCATTTGGGCCCGTTATTGTTTTTACTATTCGTAAGTGATCTTCCGACTGTAATTTCGAATTGCAACGTCCTTATGTATGCAGATGATGTTAATTTATTTCACAGTTTCAATGACATAAATGGTCATATTACTCTTCAGCGTGAGCTTGATTTATTAGGGATAATTTCTAACGAGTATTGCATTAATGGAATAGTATGGATACCGTTCAAACCTTTCTGGCTCTTGGTGTACTTATGTATAGGAAACTTGACTTCATTGGTCATATTAGTATGATTGTTAATAAGGCAAGATCTAGTTTTGGTTTCGTTAAAAGATGGGCTATGGAGTTTTCAGTTCCATATGTTACTAAACAGCTTTATACAGCACTTGTAAGACCAATTTTGGAATATGCATCAATAATATGGAATCCATATTATCAGGTTCATGGCAATGCAATTGAGTCCGTGCAGGGAAAGTTTTTGCTATTCTGTCTACGTGGCTTAGGTCGGACTTATGACTTACCATCATATACTAATAGACTAAAGCTTAACAGACCTCCAACCTTGCGGAAGGTGACATTGACTCGGAGTTTCTTTTATTTGAATTTTAACATACCTTATAGATTCACAAGATATTTTGATCTGCTTCATTTGGACTCTTTTAGGACTATTTATGCTAACTAGCAGATTCCAGCGCTCGAAATTCGAGTGCAATTTCTAGGCAATAAAGCTGCTTCAACTTAGCCAATTCACAAACCAACACTTTTATGGTTTATTATTATTGTGAATGAAGATAACAAACTCATTAACAAACACATTAACAAATTTAATAAAACACACATAGCACATGTATAATTTTATGTATGTGTTAGTAGCAACTTTAAATGCAATTTAATCAAAATAAAGGAAAAAATTAAAAAATCTGCAAAATGGCTGAAAGAAATACCTTTCAAATAATATACGTTTGGTCAAAATCGGGATAAAACGGTAGAACAAAACATCGGTCACAAGAAATCGCCTAGCCTAGTAATATTATAGATTCTTTACCTTTCTGCAGAATTTGTCATGATTATAATATACGTATTACACAATTTCGTTGATTTTAATTGTAATGTATTGAAAGTAATACGGCGTTCACACTTAAGTGTTTAGCCAAGTGTTTATGCGATAAACGAGTCAAGTTGAGATGTTGACCGATACATTTTTTCGTATGGCTAAACATCTCAATTGGCATGTTTAAATCTTAACCATCTCAAAAAACGAAAAAATGACAGATTTGTATTTAATTTTGCATATGTTCAGTGCAATATTTCTCATTTTTGCCAAGTTGACATTCTTGTTTTTTTTAACATTACTACTAAAATACAATACAAAATACAAAATACATTACAAAAATGAAAATAACGCGTCTATATTGATAATTTTCTCATAAATATAATTAAGGTAGTTGGCCGTCAATTTAATGATATTATTTTTATCCATTTTTAAAAATTTTACAACTTTTCAATTGTTTATTATTTTCGAAACGGCTCACAGTGGACCATATTTTGAGAAAGCGGCCAAAAATCATTTTTCTTTCTGTTACACAGTAAAAAGTTTTAGATTAATTTTAATACCTAGCCGGTGTGTATATATAACAAATCCAAAAAAGGATTAAATTTACTCCAGTATAGTATTATTATAAAGAGAGGCAGCGAGAAAGATTTGATATTTACTCTCTTTTTTAGGGCATTAAAATAATACTAATATTTATTACGTTGTATTCTTGTTTGGTATTAGAATTAGACTACAATATTATATGAACTAGTTGATTGTGTGGCGCCTAGGCGCCCGTTCAAAAATTATGAATAAAACAGTTTAAATTTAAATACACGAAAAATTTATAATAAATTAAATTCCTTTAATTATAGTAGTAAATTATAATATATATAGTAAATTATCGTAGTAAATTATAGTAGAAAATTATATTGTTACATATGTACACATGAAAAAAGATTGTGTTTGTAGAAATTGTATACATAAGTATCAAAACAGATAAGAAATATTTAAAAAAACACGACTCAACATTCAAGACAATTATTCACAACTTTGAAGATATCACAGGAGCTTAACAAAATAGAACAAAAATTTCACAGTAAAATAATAAATCTAGAAATAAAAGAGACTAACATACTACTTAAAGAGATAAAGAAGGATATAAGTAATGCTAAATGGATACTGAAGTCAACCCTTAATAGAGAAGAATATGATAACTTCATCAAAAGTCAGAATGGTAGATATAAAAACATTAAAAGATACGACAAAAAGACTCATGCAGATAAGATAGAAAATTTGAAAAGTTTACAATTTGCTGAATACAATCTTAAATTTGACGCATCATGGTTTGTAAATAAAACAGCTTTAGAGTTCACAGAGGAAAGCAAATGGCTTCTTTCTTTAGGACAAAAATTTGCTCTCCCTGTAAATATTGACAATTTTTCAGCTATAAATTTAATAGCTGATTTGGAACAATGGGTTCAATCTTTAACAGACGAAAAAGAAAAGGAAATATCTAGAACAAAAATAGCCAACAGAATTTTAACATACAAGAGAACACACAAAAATAATCTTAAGGAGAAATTCATACTTAATATTTATGAAGAAACCAAACAATTTTTGAGAAAGTACAAACATGAAATAGTTATAACAAAATCTGATAAGGGCAATAAGACAGTCATAATGTATAAAAAAGATTACGAGGAGAAAATGAAAAAATTGCTGGAGGATAAGAAAACATACCAAGCGATAAAATCAGACCCAACACCAAAACTACAAAAAGTTAACAATAAATTAATAATGGATCTTTTTAGAAAAGAATATATTTCATCACAAGAGAAAACACGACTGATATCAAATGCTGCTACGGCTCCCAGACTTTATGGACTTCCTAAAATACATAAATCCAATATGCCTTTACGTCCAATATCATCATCAGTGGAAGTCCCATGTTATAATCTCTCAAAATACATCGGGAGCATTTTGAAAAGTATTATATTGGAAAAATATAATATAAAAAACTCTTTCGAACTAAAGGGAAAGTTGGAAAAAGTTTATTTAGATGAAAATGAGATACTTATATCTTTGGACGTGGTATCACTTTTCACAAATATACCAATACATTTGGCTATAAATAATATCATGGCAAAGTGGAAAATATTACAAAAACATACTAAAATACCCAGGTCACAATTTTTAAGGCTACTAAAGTTTTGTCTAAACGACAATAATTATTTTGTTTATGGTAACACATATTACAATCAGACCTATGGCATGCCAATGGGAAATCCCTTGTCACCAACAATTGCGGATATTGTTTTAGATACTTTGCTAGAACAAACAACGGAAGAACTATGTAAACGTAAGGTACAGATAAAACTTTTGACTAAGTATGTTGACGATTTATTCGCGATTATAAAAAGAGAAGACGAGGAAACAATATTGAAGACTTTCAACAACTACCACACCAAATTAAAATTCAGGATAGAAAAGGAAACAAATAATTCAATTCCATACTTAGATATGAAAATACATAGAGAAAACAACAAGATTATTACAGATTGGTACATGAAACCCATCGCCTCAGGGCGCTTAATAAATTTTAATTCCACTCAACCTATGAAACAGAAAATTAACACTGCAACAAATCTCATCAAAAAGGCAATTGAACTGAGTGATACCAAATTTAAAACTAAAAACATAAATATAACAAAGGATATATTAGATAAAAATGGTTATCCAACATATATTGTAAATAATATAATAAAAAAGGTAACAGATAACACATCCGGGGAAACCACAGACAACAGATCTGGTAACACTAAATATTATAGTTTATCATTTATACCGAAGCTTACAGACTACACACAACTTGCTGAAATAATAAAAAACGAAGATGTAACAATAGCACACAAATCAAACAAAACAATAAATTCATTATTTACAAGAACTAAAACTAAAATTGAGAGAGCGCAACAGAGCAATGTAGTTTATGAAATTACATGTGATGGCAAAACGAACGAAGAGTGCGGGAAAATTTACATAGGAACAACGAAGAGAAGTGCCGGTACGAGGATGACTGAACATGCAGCTGACATTAGAAACAACAGAATTACTACAGGTTTATCTCAACACTGCATAGAGATGGGACATAAGCCCAATTTGGACGAATTTAAAATACTGAATAAGGAACGAAACCATAACAAACGTTTAACACTTGAAAGCTTGAGGATTCAGCAGAAAATGAAATTAGCGATTAACATAAAAGAGGATAAAGACAACACCAACGCGAACTACACACTTGCAATTACTTAGTAGGAGGCCAAAACTGTGATACGTAGCGTTAGAATAAATTTAACTGTGATATTTTTAATTTTTATTTGCAATTGTTTTTTAAATTAAATATGTGTTTTATGTCGTGTTATATGTACTGTGTAAAACAATTATTTTTGAAAATTAACTGCAAAATTTGACGAAAAATTATTTGTAAGTTAAGAATTTTATAACGCTGTGTATTTTATTTTTATTTTTGTTGTTCTTTTAAATATTAGTTTTCTCTTATGTTATTTTCTTTTTGTTTATATGTATGGTTGCCAGATTTAATAAAATATAGTCCCTGAAGAGGCTGGAAAAATACCAGCGAAACGTTGGATGATGAAAATTAAATAAATGTTTTTTATTTAAAATTGAAAAGTACATGACCTTAAAAGCCTAATTAGAGAATTCTAAAACACAGAAACTTAAATTCAGAAGAAGGTCGATATATATATATATATATATATGAAAAATTATTGAACATTTGGTAAAAAAAGTTTTTCAATTTAAAATCTCTTGAAAAACTATATTTCGTGTGAAATATCGTTGGTCATTTAATAGTTTTCCTTGCTGTGGGTTCGATTGAATACGTATCTTAACTTGGCTTGCAACTTTTGGTCGTGACAAAGCCACATACAGTTGGCCGTGTGAAAATACCGCGGTCTCCAATTTAGTGCCAACGTAATCAAATGACTGGCCTTGAGCCTTGTTTATGGTAATTGCGTATGCAGGAATTACTGGAAACTGGCGGCGTTTTAATATGAAAGGTAATGTGGTGTTGGTTGGGGCGAGCTCAATCCTAGGAATTAGAACCGTATCATTTTGGTCAGCGTTACAGAATCAGTCAGTCATTCAGTCAGTGAGTGTGTCAGGGATCAACGTAAATATATTTAAGATATTACCCGGCCTTCACACGTTAAATGTTTGGCTTTCAGGTTGTAATGCACTAATACTTTTTTACTCTTTTTTACTAAACAAACATACGTTTCAATTCTATCTTTCAATTTTGCAATGGGGCAGTTCCTTAACAATTTTTTGACTATTGTATGTGTGATCAATTTGACTTGAACATGGGAAGGCCGGGTAAAGTGAGGAGATTGGAGATTCCCAAAATTATTAAAATTTATTACAATGGAGTTCGCTTATAACGTACCCTGGTTGTAATAAATTTTTGTTTATAGCGAAGAATTTCTTCGGTCCCAAGAGTTTTAATCACATTTTTCATACAAATTGATTCTCTTATAGCGAACAGTGGTTATATCAAACTTTTGACTTTAACACACAATTTTTTTTTCCATTTCAGAATTTTAATTTTAATTTTATTTTAATTTAATTTTAAGAAACTTTTTTCGTAAAAGTTTGCCAGTAGCCAACCTTTGCTTTATACTTTCTGCTCCTATACATAAGGAGTTTTTAATATTATGTGATTTTAAAAAAATATTTTATTTTGATAGAAACTCGGTAATTTTAGTCTTATTAAGGCAAACTATTAATATGTATCTTTTTAATAATTTAATTTTGTTTTATAACTTTTTAAAATGCATCAAAATAAATAAACTTATTCAACTAAAAAAAGTTTTTAAACCTTTCGGACAAAACAAAAAAATACTACGGTTATAACGAACTTAGTCTAACTAATTTGGCCGGACCCGCCGAGTTCGTTATAACCGTACTCCATTTTACTGTAGAAAAAATAGAATAGCATAGAAAAAAAAAACGTTTTAGAGCAAGGTTCCTAAAACTTTCTTAAGGGGGGAGGGGTTTTAAAAGTTAAAAAAGTCGTATTTTCATAATTCTTTTTTGAAGATATGAATAATGTTGGATTATTTATTTCATATATACATTATAGCATAAAATTTGAAGAATCTTTGAAAAAAATTTCAATTCAAAATTTTAATAAAAAAGTTCGTGACAGGGAATCTCCGGAGGCATTGTTGTTTTGTGGTGAACATCATAACTCGTTACCGGATCATGTAAAATAAAAAAATCGAAATGCGTTTCAAAGGTGACATATTTCCTGAGGTAGTGACGAAGAGTTTTTTACAATTTTTATTTTGCAGCATTTTGAAGTGAAAAACGATTTTTGCTATATAATTTCGGGAATTTGTTGTTAAAAAATTGGGAAGAAAATGGAATTAAAAAAAACTCTTCGTGGTTACCTAATGATTTATATTTATATAGTGTCTAAAATTTCAAAAAAAAATCGGTCAAGTAGATTTAGAGTAATGATGTTCACGAACTTCGAACAATTATTTGCGAGAAAATCGGCTTAAAGTTTTTTAAAAAGTGATTTATATACCGTATGAGGAAAGTCGCTAGAAACGCTGTATCTTCTTAATTTTTGCTCTGATTTACTTAAAATTTTGACACAACACTCTCGACATATTGTGCATTCAGAAAGAGAAATGCAAAAAAAGGTTTTAAAACCTACCACCCCTTAAGGAAGTGCAAACACCAATACACCTACACAAAAGAGAAAAAATATTTCATATTTCATCATACATGTAAACTGAAAAAAGAGAACTACATTTTTGCAAAGTTATCTATAAATCAAAAAAAATAAAATATAAGACCGTATTAGTTTTACTTCAAAAAAAACTTATTATTCCTAATCGCCTTTAATTCTTCCATGATAATTTCAATAAATTATTGAAATTAAAATCTTAAATATACCTACATATTTACGTAATTTATGTTTGTCTAAATTTTTTGAAAGCAAATTATGCAAAAATTAATATTATGAGTGAAAAAAAATTATTTTCCCACCTCTCTTCTGAAATTACAATGTTATTTAATTATGCAAAGATAAAATAATTTAAATTTTAAACTTAATATTGCACTATTTTTTCAAGTGCTTTTCAATACAGAGCTTTAAACGAAATCATACGTTGGACAACAACAAAATCCACATTGAAGATCTCTTTTTTCTCAAATATTTATCCAAAAAGCATACTCTTTGGTAAGTACTGGCCATCAGAGAACCTGAGCGAAAGCTCTCCTAACAATACAAAACAATTTTGAGATGAAAAACAAAACAGACAAACGGAAAAGTTTAGTTTAATAAAAGAAGTATGTATGTATGTATATCTGACGAAGTTAAATCAGAAAAATAAAAATGTTTAAAATTTCATTCATTACTTTTTTTTGCAGAATTTTTTTATTGACCATCAAAGGGAATTTAAAGAAGAATTTGAATAGATATTAGTTTTTTTTGATGCATTTTTTGAGTTCAACTTATTCCATATGTAACATGAAATCTGCATATGTAGTGCTATTGTCGTTAGCAGTGCTGCCAATTTTGACAACTTATTGTAATTTCGACGATTTTTCAATTTGTTAAAATGATTTGTTAAATTTGTTAAAATGATGATTGAAGATTTTAAATTTTCAGTAGTAAAAAATTGGGATTTCAAGGGTTAAAATTAATGGGTTGTAAATCGAAAATTGATAGTTTTAGTTCAGTGTAAATGTAAATTACAAAATATGAATAGATTTAATTCTGGGTCAAGTCGTTTCAAAACGGAAACACCTTGAATAGCATCTCCATTTAATATTTAAGTTTTAATTACGGCGATACTTTAAACCTATATTATATGTTTCAGTTATAGATACATATCAATAAAAGTATTTAGTTGATTGCTGTGTTAAATTTTTTCGTTGAAATTTCATCACTAATACATTTTTATATATAGAAATAACCAATGCTGCAATAATATTCATAATATGAATGATATAAATAAATTTTATTGTTTCCTTTTGTAGTATTTTTTTCGAGTTTTATAAGCGGTAAACTTTTCTTGTCAATTTCTTGACGATTTTGGCGATTGTCGATTTTCAGAAGATTTTATTAGCAGCACTGGTCGGTAACAAAGAAGAGAGAAAATTGTGTGTGGGTTTGTATAAAATGAGAAAGATTAAATTTTGTTTGTGTATTTCGCATAGCTTTGTATGGAGTGCTATGTGTGTGTATTATTTCAGCGTTACAGAATCAGTCAGTCAGTCAGTGAGTCAGGGATCAGCGTAAATATTATTATATATAAATAAATAATACGTAACAAGCATTAATAAAATAACCTATTGAATTATTTCTACACCAAACATGGTATTATTTGAAACATAAAAAAGAATTGGATTAATACCATCCGGAATGGATTGTATTCTTGAATAAGTGTAATTTTCAATACCCCACAAAAATTAGTCGTATGCTATACGGGTGTTACTTTTAACCTATTCAGGGCTAATATTAACACCCTTTTTGTATAATTTTGGTTCTGAAAATAAATAAAACAAATTTCATTACATTTTCTAATTTTCATTTATTTTTATTAAATTTATTTTTAAATTAAACATCGGGTGCTAATAAGTATTCCCTTGAGTTAGTCACAAAATACAAAAAATTTGCCAATGTTATGTCAAATTCAATATTGAATACATAAAAAGGCTGAAAATACAAATCGAATACCTACTAAAAATGCCTCATTTGCTACTTCACCTGTAACATTTTTGAATTTCTGCCAATCATTGATAATTCATTTGGTTTTATTTCATCATAGCGAAGCTTAAAATCGAACAAAATCTATAAGGATAAAGATAGTGAATTAAGTACGATCTTACTAAACTTTTTTAAGAATCTATTACCAATGGGGAATCAAACACAATTTGGGGAAGGCCTGTAATAAGTTTACTTCTGCAGTGCAATATTTGACGCGTGCCTTCAATGTTTCCTGGCAGCTCATTAAATTCAATTTTGCATCGTCCCGATCTTTAAATTTCCATTCTTTTCCTTCTATATTGAAATTTACCTTGTTTGTAACTAAACCTTTATAGAAAAATATTTGATTTAGGCTTAAATGGATTTAAAAAGAATATTATGGGCAATTCGGTCCATACCGTTACCATAAAAAATAATCCTAATATATTGACAGACACAAGGTAGATTTTTGTTGCCCTTAGCTTGTACTTACTTGAATTTATTATTCCACTTGGAGTGAACTCCTCACTTTCTGGTTCACAACTTTTGACAACTTTCACATTCATTATTTCATAGTTTTCCTGTGCTCTTTCTTTGTACCAGTAAGCTATTTGAATACCATTAATCCACATGGTTTTAAAATGTATTACCTTAATACCGTTATGCTTTTGAGGCATTACAATATAAAAGTATAAAATATTTCGGTATTAATTTTAAATTTAATCCCAAAATAGTCTACAATGAAAACCGTTGAGTTTTAAAATGAAAACAAAACTTTTTACTGTGTACCGATTTTAAAGTTATGTTATTCATTTGAAAGTTAATACTAGTACAGCGAACAGGGTCTTCGAAAATGGGCTTTCTCAGTATTTTGCTAAAATTAAAAATTTCTTTGTAAATTTTTATTTTTGAATGACTGTAACTTTTTTGATTTAAAAGATTTAAAAGAAGTGAAATAAATTTTTTATAATTTTGTGGCTTCCATACTATTAATGTTAAAAACGTAAAATCACTGAGTCATTCCTAAATGTAAAAACAAAAATTTTTTAAAAAGGTCCAAATTTTCCAAAAATGTCCTACTTAATAGAGCATAACTCCTGCCAATCAAAAGCAGTTAGAAAAAATCTTGCACCCTTCTATAGTCCGAACCCTCCCCTATATTCCTATACCTCATTATATACCCGGCAGTTTCCGCCCGTGTGCACCAGAACAGTTTTTCTGACCCAAGGTTAGATATTTTCTGCAAAATTTATGAATACAAAAGTTGTCCACTATGTGGTTAGGATATATTAAGTTTGAGGTGATGTTTGTAACTGCCAAAAATATTGGACCTTTATCCATATTTTATTATACGGATCGACTCAAAAACACTTTCTGAGTCGATTAAACGATGTCCGTCCGTCCGTCTGAGTGTTATGAATACCAAAGTTGGCCGTACCGGTGCACCGCGGTGTATTTTTTTGCGTGTCGGTAGAGTTGTCAGGAGTTGTTATATACTTATAAAAAAGGGTTGAGATATAATGCGCTTAATTGTTACAGGTACATTTACATAGGTATCTTTCAAAAACATTAATAGTCTGAATTAGAGTTATATAGTTTAAATACCTGACAAAATGGGAAACAACAATTTTTCATGCTTCTAAAAGTGGTAATAAAAGATAAAAATTTGTAAATGGTAAAAAAAAAACTATTGCGACATAGCCCTTTAAGATATGAGCAGGTATGCTTCACCTTTTAAATGGGGTTAGGGTGTGGGTTTTTTATGCTTCTAAAAGTGGTAATAAAATAAAAATAAAAAATTTTATTTTACATAATTGCAAGAAAGAGTATTTATAATAATGTTTCCACAACTATTATTCATTACAATTTGTGCAATGGCTAAGTACTATTACAGAGATCTGACAGATATTTATTTTCAACGAAATGATGTAGACGATGTAATTTTGCACATAGTGAGCAACGACTTCTTTAAGAATTGTAACCTAGAAGACATTGAAATGCACAAAGGAAAAATTACTAATTTTGCATCGAATTTGAAAAGACGGTACATTAAATGCTCTCATGGCAAGGCAAAGATGTACAAACGTTACCAAGACTGGTCAATAAAGGAACTTATTTTTGAGAGTGCATCTACAACTGCCAACGAAAGTGGAAAAAAGGGTCGACCAGCAAAACCAATTGACGCATGTAGTGAAAGATCTCGAAGGCGCAAGCTGGAGAATATCAATGAAGAAATTTCTCAAAGAATTATTAAGGATTCATTTTTGCACCAAATTCAACCAACCCAAAATAAAAAAAATAAAATTGAAATAATTAAAAAAATAGTAGAAGCGAGCCCAAGGCGCACAAAGAGGATTTTGAAAAGCATTCCCGGAAGAAGCGTTCGCCCTATTTTTGGATTTGAAATTGACCAAAAATCAATATAAGGAATTGCCGAAGCGAACCAATGAAAAGAATTGTGGGATTTTTCCAGTGTATCGAGATTTAGTTTCTGCCCAAAAAGAATGCTTACCTTCACAATCTGCTATTAGTGTCACTTCAATATCAGCAGAAATAAAATTGCAAGATCTCCTTGAACATACTGCAGAACGATTGCTAAATACGCTTGATACTGATCATTTAAAAAAAATTGGTAATGGCAGCATTACTTTAATTTCTAAATCAGAAATTTCTGGTCAGAAACAATACAAGCAATTTAATGCCGAAAATTCATCAGATGTTAATTTACTTATGGTATCTTTCGTTCCATTGCGCTTAACAAAAAGGTATAGCGTCGTAGAGCCGTCAACTACTAGAGCAACAGAAATTGATATATGGAAAAATGAAATTCCTTCTTCAACAAAGTATTGCAGACCAATAAAATTTGCATTCAAAAAGGAAACCAAAGATGTCATAACTGAAGAAGTTCAAAAAATAAAAGATCAAATTAAGGAACTTCAACCAGTAATATTTAAATTTGAGGACCAAGACATTGAAATACATTTTAAAATGTGTCTCATAATGATTGATGGAAAAGTTGCACAAGCTTTAACTGGAACAAAGTCAACGTCAAGCTGCATTATATGCCAAAAGACATCAAGTCAATTAAGCCAACCCCTACCAGAAGAAGATAGTTTTAAGGAAGCCTACGAATTTGGAATGTCCCCTCTTCAGGCTAGAATACGTTTCATGGAGCATATTCTTAAATTGGGTTATGATTTGGAATTTGGTCCGTTAGGCGAAACAGTGAGAAAAAACAAAGAAAATGAAGAAAAAAGAAAGCAAAAAAAAAAGCAAATTCAACAAAAATATCTATAGCTAGGCCTCGTAATCGACCAACCAAAACAAGGGGAAGGAAACACAAATGATGGAAATACTGCAAGGAGATTTTTTTCCGATCCGGAAACTGCAGCATCTATCACATGTGTAGATCATGAATTAATAAGACGATTCAAAATCATATTAGTGCACATTAGGACTAAAAAGTTTACGGGGGCCAAAGTTTGGCATTTTCTGAAAAAATTAACTTAAAAATTGTTAAAAATTATTATTAAAATTAACTGAAAATATAAGACATTATATTAAAAAAAACCTTTTTTTACCTTTTAACACTTCACTTTTGTACTAAAATTCAACTACAAATGAAAATGTATTTTAAACCCTCCGTAACTTTTTTTATTTTCGGTCGAGAATTACGTTTTATAGCAAAACTTAAAGGCTAAAGTCTCACCTACCAAACAAAAAAACCGCATATCAAAATTTATATCCAATCAAAAGTTATAGATTTTTGACCGCCTTCTCGTCAAATGGTCCACTGTGCGGCTGTTAAATCTGCTGAAATGTTTAAATTAAACACACTGAATCAAGTGTGAACGACTGTGTTTTGTTTTGCAAAACACAAGCTAAAACACCTAAAAATATCGTAGTGTGGACGCCTTATAAAGCGCGAGATAATTGAATACCTCAATTAACTATTTTTTTTGTTTTTATGCTTTTTAAGTTTGTCTATTCCGAATATCAGCTGATGACATAGTCTAATCCGCCAGGGTTCGGACCATGGTGTGTACGCGGTCCCCACCTCCTCGGTCGGGTGGGGTGGGTAAGTGTGAGGTGGGGTTCGGTCGTTTAAAAAAATAAGACTTTTATAACCTATACCACCATTTGGTTGGGTATAATGGCTTTGTGCTGCTGTTTATAACTACCAAAAATATTTAACTACCAAAAAAATAGATCTCAGTCAAATTGGGTTCGTATGTGTTTATTATATCCATTAATCAGTAGTCCAAAAATAACCCCTTAGTTATAGGCCCCACATAGAGCTGCTTCCCGATCTTCACTTAAATCTACCAAAAAACAAAAATGTTACACAGATTTTTCTCAAATTTGGTCTGTATTTATTTTTTCAAAATATAAGTGACTTTACCAAATATGGTCAGGATCGGTCCATATTTCGACCTAGTCCCCATATAAAAAATAACATTCGATATGAACTTTTTTATATCTGCAGCCAAGAAAATTAATAACAATGCCGGTCAAATTTGGTTTATGCTTATTTTCTATATCGAATTAGTTGGACCGAAGAGATAGGGTTACTAAACCTTGGTACAGGGTATCGTATAGCCGATCTAGACCGACTATAATTTCTTACTTGTTTATTTTTATATTTTTAAAAATTGAAAATAATAAATTCAAAGAATTTTTCAAATGTTTGCCAAAATATAAATTCTTCGAAATGGCTACTTAATATTTTACAGATCACTATAAATAAGTACATTTTAATTTATTTTAAGACCGCAATTTCATACAAGTATTTTAAATAACGTAAAAGTATGTGATTTGAAGATTTGTTATTTTCAGGTTTCCGATATTATGGTTTTCGTAACAATAACAATAAATATAATATTTAAAAATACGTTTCAGTGCATAAACACAATCTCAGCGTTTTCTCTTTTCGTTGCGATTTCACTTTTAACGTTGCCATAATTTTATGAAAATTTATCAATTTCGCAAACAAAAAAATTAACGGATTTGATTTCCATTATGAATTTAAAGTAATAAACATTTGAAAGAAAATTTAAATGTATATTTAGTCGAAAAGATTCTAAATAAAGATATGTGGTAAAAGTTCTTATCATATCATAATGGCTTTATCAAATGCAGTCAGTTCACATTGTAAATATATTTTTTAATGACACATTCCTCCAAACAAAAGTTCTCATATTTTTTGCAAACAGAAATAAACACATTGAGAGTTTGTTTTCTCTTATTTTTTTTTATGTTGTTAAAAAAAAAAATAACGATGCTGACAATGTTTCCTTGACGTTAAAGCCGCGTTTAAAAGATTCTGATGCTGATTGTTTTTTAGGTGCCGCCAAAATTGTTACCACGTCTTTAATTTAATCGACAACAAATCAAATGTGCACACAGCAGCGCACAAAATCCATATTTGACAGGGATGTTCACAACAACAATAAAAACATATACAAAAATCAATTATGAACACAAATTTGCCATTTAAACATTATAAACATGGTATTTGGACAATTTGGACATATTTTGAGTTCCAATATAATGTCACACGCATGACAAAAAAGAAATCCTCACTCGCTCACTAACTCACTCGCTTTCTCGTTGTTTTAACAAAGACATTTGTGTGTATCATAAAAACAAACTCAAAGTTTGACCTAAAAAAAAAAATTAAAGTAATTTAGCATTCTGTCTGTTTTCCTTTTGAGTGCAGTCTGACAGACTCACTGACTGACTGACTTTTCACATATGTACGTATAACAATGTGGTTTCGGACTCGATTTGTTTATTTGTTGGCAATTTGCACTTACTCAGTTATGCGTTCAGTATGATTGTTATGTTGATCATACATAATTTTTATAGGAGTTTCTGTTTTTCATACATGGCAACATTTCATTGGCATATAAATGCCACTAGCATTATTTGGAACTGATTGTGATTTCACAATTTAAAATGGAAATTTATTATAATAATTACAAAAAACATTAAAATTGAGGATAATTGGCTAGCAAAATATGATTTTTTAAAACAAGGTAAAAGATAATTATAAAATCATAGTAATTGGTAATGACATTTTAAATAATTATTTTCGTTACATTAGATTGAAGTGTCATATTGATCAAAATAATGAAATGATACAAAATCATTTTTCGAGTCTATGAATGAGTCCCATGTCTGCTTTAATTGGATTTTGCCATCGGCATCATAAAATTTATTTATTTTCAGTTCTTAGTTTGTTTGTTTCGTTCGACAATAAAATTTTGAAAATGACAGGAAGACACAGCATAAAATGTATAAACATGTTGTATGTGGCATTAATTATATAATTAGACTTGATGACATGTTTTGACATTTTACAATATCTAAATTGAGGCCAGTTCAAGGCACCAACTTTGTTTTAACGCTGAGACTGAATGCTATTAACTAATTTTTTTTCTTTTCGAGGGTATAATACCCTCCACTCCAGTGTGCAGAGGTTACATATTAGTTTGTCATTCCGTTTGTAATAATTAGATAAAAAAAAATGTGTATATATTCCTGATCCTTATAACAAGCGGAGTTAATATAACGATGTGCCTTATTTTTAGAGAAAATAATTCACTAATATTCTGATAAGGTTGCTATTTAAAGTCGTCAAAATCTGTTCAATTGGTCGCGAGATTTCTATGGTGTTCTTATTCTAATTGTTATTCTAGATTTTAAAATTTGTGCCAAAACTGTAATGTTGTTCTTACTGCAGTCGATATGTTTGTAACGGGTGATTTTTTAAGAGCTTGATAACTTTTTTTAAAAAAAAAACGCATAAAATTTGCAAAATCTCATCGGTTCTTTATTTGAAACGTTAGATTGGTCCATGACATTTACTTTTTGAAGATAATTTCATTTAAATGTTGACCGCGGCTGCGTCTTAGGTGGTCCATTCGGAAAGTCCAATTTTGGGCAACTTTTTCGAGCATTTCGGCCGGAATAGCCCGAATTTCTTGGGAAATGTTGTCTTCCAAAGCTGGAATAGTTGCTGGCTTATTTCTGTAGACTTTAGACTTGACGTAGCCCCACAAAAAATAGTCTAAAGGCGTCAAATCGCATGATCTTGGTGGCCAACTTACCGGTCCATTTCTTGAGATGAATTGTTCTCCGAAGTTTTCCCTCAAAATGGCCATAGAATCGCGAGCTGTGTGGCATGTAGCGCCATCTTGTTGAAACCACATGTCAACCAAGTTCAGTTCTTCCATTTTTGGCAACAAAAAGTTTGTTAGCATCGAACGATAGCGATCGCCATTCACCGTAACGTTGCGTCCAACAGCATCTTTGAAAAAATACGGTCCAATGATTCCACCAGCGTACAAACCACACCAAACAGTGCATTTTTCGGGATGCATGGGCAGTTCTTGAACGGCTTCTGGTTGCTCTTCACTCCAAATACGGCAATTTTGCTTATTTACGAAGCCATTCAACCAGAAATGAGCCTCATCGCTGAACAAAATTTGTCGATAAAAAAGCGGATTTTCTGCCAACTTTTCTAGGGCCCATTCACTGAAAATTAGACGTTGTGGCAGATCGTTCGGCTTCAGTTCTTGCACGAGCTGTATTTTATACGGTTTTACACCAAGATCTTTGCGTAAAATCTTCCATGTGGTCGAATAACACAAACCCAATTGCTGCGAACGGCGACGAATCGACATTTCACGGTCTTCAGTAACACTCTCAGAAACAGACGCAATATTCTCTTCTGTACGCACTGTACGCATTCGTG
Source organism: Cordilura impudica (assembly GCA_963682025.1). Classification (NCBI taxonomy): domain Eukaryota; kingdom Metazoa; phylum Arthropoda; class Insecta; order Diptera; family Scathophagidae; genus Cordilura; species Cordilura impudica. The sequence goes on along the minus strand of OY821518.1, from coordinate 148,484,932 downwards.
TGGTTGGTTTAATGTCCAATAAAGTAAACTGAGTGCGAAACTTGGTCACAATCGCATTAATTGTTTGCTCACTTGGTCGATTATGTAGACCATAAATCGGACGTAAAGCGCGAAACACATTTCGAACCGAACACTGATTTTGGTAATAAAATTCAATGATTTGCAAGCGTTGCTCGTTAGTAAGTCTATTCATGATGAAATGTCAAAGCATACTGAGCATCTTTCTCTTTGACACCATGTCTGAAATCCCACGTGATCTGTCAAATACTAATGCATGAAAATCCTAACCTCAAAAAAATCACCCGTTAGCATTTGCTTCATGAGTATGTATGTCACATTAGTTTAGGCTGATATTGCAACAGCATAAACTAGGTTGGTATACAGATACACAAAAAATATATTCAGTTAAAATATATTCACTCAACCGACAAATACAACTCTTGGAAGTTTTTTTTTAATTATTGTTTTTTCTTTCAATACTATTGTTTCATCCTTCAATTACTCAGACAGTTCTTATTGAGATATCTCGATACTTATATTACTTATAAATGCTACAGTTCTTTCAAAGTATTCACATTTTTAAAGTACATACTAGTGTGCTCTTTATTTAAGAAAAACAGTTTTTAAGTTCCAAAAAAATGCGCTTTACAAAAAAATAGTGCACCATTTGTAAGAAAACGTATTTAATACAAGTAAGAGTGTACATTTCCACTGTACCGAAACTCTGGTACCTTCCACCCATGTTCTAAACATAATCTTATTCAATATTTAATATTAATAAGGTAATTAACAACAATTTTAGTTATTTCCATGCTTTTTTAATTGAAAGCACAATTACGCAATAAAATTTGGTTCATTTCTTTTGTTGTTGTTGTTTTTGCACATGTAAATGGATATTTTTTTATTTTTTTTGCTTAGGTATAACTTACGAAATGGTTAGCTGTCAAGCGAACTATCATACTGCGCTCAATTCCCGGCATCTAAGATCAGTATACTCTGACAAATCATCATGAATAGATTTACACTTGAACAACGCTACCAAATTATCCAAATTAACTTTGAAAAACAGTCATCGATTCGAACAACTTATAGACGAAAGAAGACTATGATAATATAAGTAGCACTTACAATATAAATTTAAACAAGAAAACAAAAAGATGACGAAAACTAAATAATAATAATATAAGAAAATAAAAATAAAGTCGCCCGAAGAGGACACAAAATAAGTGTCGAAACGTTGCGCAACAAAAACAAAATTGTTTTTAAATTTAAAGGTGACCAAGTAAGCTTAATCTAATCAACAAAAAATTAAAAATTAAAAATTAAAAATTAAAAATTAAAAATTAAAAATTAAAAATTAAAAATTAAAAATTAAAAATTAAAAATTAAAAATTAAAAATTAAAAATTAAAAATTAAAAATTAAAAATTAAAAATTAAAAATTAAAAACTAAAAATTAAAAATTAAAAATCAAAAATTAAGAATTAAAAATTAAAAATTAAATATTAAAAATTAAAAATTAAAAATTTAAAATTTAAAATTTAAAATTTAAAATTAAAAATTAAAAATTAAAAATTAAAAATTAAAAATTAAAAATTAAAAATTAAAAATTAAAAATTAAAAATTAAAAATTAAAAATTAAAAATTAAAAATTAAAAATTAAAAATTAAAAATTAAAAATTAAAAATTAAAAATTAAAAATTAAAAATTAAAAATTAAAAATTAAAAATTAAAAATTAAAAACT
>OY821518.1:148469056-148470488 GCA_963682025.1 Cordilura impudica | reverse complement strand
AATGCAAAATGGAAAATGGAAAATGAAAATTGAAAAATGGAGAATGAAAAATAAAAATTGAAAAATTAAAAATTGAAAAATTAAAAATGTTAAATGGAAAATGAAAAATGAAAAATGTTAAGTGGAAAATGAAAATTGAAAAATGGAAAATGGAAAATGAAAATGGAAAAATGGAAAATGGAAAATGGAAAATGAGAATTGAAAAATAGAAAATGGAAAATGGAAAATGAAAATTGAAAAATTAAAAGAATTAAACATTAAAAAAGGAAAATGAAATATAAAAAATGAAAAATGGAAAATGAAAATTTAAAAATGAAAAACGGAAAATGAATAATGAAAATTGAAAAATGAGAAACGAAAAATGGAAAATGGAATATGAAAATTGAAAAATGAAAAACGGAAAATGAAAAATGGAAAACGAAAACTGAAAAATTAAAAATGGAAAATGAAAATTGAAAAATGAAAAATGGAAAATGAAAATTGAAAAACGAAAAATGGCAAATGGAAATTGAAAAAATGAAAAATGGAAATGAAAATTGAAAAATTAAACATGGAAAGTGGAATATGAATAATGAAAATTAAAATATGAAAGATCAAAAATTAAAAAATTAAAAATTGAAAATGGAAAATGGAAAATGAAATATGAAGAATGGCATATGGAAAGTGGAAAATGAAAATTGAAAAATGGAACATGAGAAATTAAGATTGAAAAATGAATAATGAAAGATGAAAAATGAATAATGAATAACGAAAAATTAAAATTTATAATTAAAAATTTAAAAATTAAAAAATTTAAATTAAATTTAAAAATTAAAAATTAAAAATTAAAAATTAAAAATTAAAAATTAAAAATTAAAAATTAAAAATTAAATATTAAAAATTAAAAATTAAAAATTAAAATTAAAAATTAAAAACAAAAAATCAAAATTAAAAATTAAAAATTAAAAATTAAAAATTAAGAATTAAAAACTATAATTTAAAAATTAAAAATTAAAATTAAAAATTAAAAATTAAAAATTAAAAATTAAAAATTAAAAATTAAAAATTAAAAATTAAAAATTAAAAATTAAAAATTAAAAATTAAAAATTAAAAATTAAAAATTAAAAATTAAAAATTAAAAATTAAAAATTAAAAATTAAAAAATTAAAAATTAAAAATTAAAAATTAAAAATTAAAAATTAAAAATTAAAAATTAAAAATTAAAAATTAAAAATTAAAAATTAAAAATTAAAAATTAAAAATAAAAATTAAACATTAAAAATTAAAAATTAAAAATTAAAAATTAAAAATTAAAAATTAAAAATTAAAAATTAAAAATTAAAAATTAAAAATTAAAAATTAAAAATTAAAAATTAAAAATTAAAATTAAAAATTAAAAATTAAAAATTAAAAATTAAAAATTAAAAATTAAAAATTAAAAATTAAAAATTA